>PITA01011284.1:0-67565 GCA_004023965.1 Spilogale gracilis | reverse complement strand
TCATTTAAAATTGGCTCCTTGGGGCGCCTGGCTGGCTCAGAGGGTTAAGCCTCTGCCTTCGGCTGAGGTCATGATCTCGGGGTCCTGGGATCGAGTCCCACATCGGGCTCTCTGCTCAGTGGAGAGCCTGCTTTCCCCTCTTTCTCTGCCTGTCTCTCTGCCTATTTGTGATCTCTCTCTCTCTCTCTCTGTCAAATTAATAAAATCTTTAATAAAAAATAATGTTTATTAAAAAAAATAAAATTGACTCCTTGCATTAAAAACCCTAGCCACAAAACTTAAAAAAAAATGAATAGACTTTGTGTGTAAGGAGTTCTTTTCGGTTAGAGAAAAGGGGAGCAGAAGGCACAGAGCGTGGTGCGCCTGAGTGGCTCAGTCATTAAGGGTCTGCCTTTGGCTCGATTCATGATCCTGGAGTCCTGGGATCGGGATCAAGCCCCGCATCCGGCTTCCTGCTCGGCGGGAAGCCTGCTTCTCCCTCTCTCATTCCCCCTGCTTGTGTACGCTCTCTAGTTGTGTTTCTCTCTGACAACTAAATAAAATCTTTAGGGGGAAAAAAGCACAGAGCGTTCCTATGGGCCCTGCCCCGCCCCCCTACCATGCCCCCCCATCCCCCTCCTCTTCACATCTTCTATGAAAGAGGTACATTTGTTACAACTGTTTAGCCAATATTGATGCACACTTAGTAACCAAAGTCTGCAGCTCCCGTTAGGGCTCACTCTGTTGTTGCACTCTCCATGGGTTTGGACAAATGCGGGATGACAAGGACAGCCCATGGCAGCATCCCATGCAACAGTTTCACAGCCCTAAAAATCCCCTGTGCTTCACCTGTTCATCCCTTGCCCCCTCTTGTCTACCGCACGGCCCTGATTCCTGTCTCCATAGTTCTGCCTCTTCTAGAATGTCCTAGGATGGAATCATAGAGTGTGGAGACTTTTTAGACGCTGCCTTCCCTCAGCACCACTTAGCAGACTGCTTGAGCTAAGCCTGTCTCTGTCCTCATTGGGGAGGCAGTGGGAAAAGCTCCCAGAAGTCCAACTCTTAACAGGGTCTGCAAGGCAAGACCCTCAGAGTGCCTCTGTCTGTTGGAAGCAGTTTATGAAGCATCTTTCCCTGAAGTCTTCCCCAAGGATCTGATAGTCACGTCTGGATTTTTTTGTTCTGAGGCCCTTTCTTACTTTGAGGACCCTTTGCTGGCTGCGGACACGGTTCTGGCTTTTCCCATTTCCTCCCAATTCCTCTTGAAACTCAAATCGTTTGCTCTTAGTTCATCTTTCTCCTTTTTCATTTTATTGTAGGCAGAGCCTTCTGCCTCTGCCTGGAAGGCCCCTTAGCGTCAAGTTCACGAGCACAGTTACTGTCGGTTTCTCCAGCACTGCAGGCATCAGCTTCGCTGAGCTTTCTGCCACCACTGGCAAAGCCTTCCTGTCCCCCAGGAGGCAATACCACTCTATTTTTTTTTAAAGATTTTATTTATCTATTTGAGAGAGAGAGCACCCACAAATGGGAGGGAGAAAGGCAGAGGCAGAGGGAGAAACAGACTCCCAACTGAGCAGGGAGCCCGATGGAGGACTCGATCCCAGGACCCCAGGATCATGACCTGAGCCCAAAGCTGACGCCTCACCAACTGAGCCACCCAGGTGACCCCAATAGCACTCTCGTTGCTCCCCCCGGGATCTCATCAACCCCCTGCAAGGCTCTCAGGCTTCTGCCCACTGCCTGCTCCCAGCCAGAGGGAAAGGGAGACTCTTAAGTGGGCTCCCACCCCCAGTGCAGAGCCCGACACGGGGCTAGATCTTAGGACCCTGAGACCATGACCTGAGCCGAAATCCAGAGTTGGCCACTTAATCAACTTAGCCCCTCAGGGACCCCTTTACATTATTTTTCTAATCAATACATCTGCCTCGCAAGCTACGTAAGATATTGTCATTACATTTACAGGGGCAGAAACCGGGACTCAGAGATGTCATACGGCTTGTCACAGCCACACACTGAGTGAGGGAGCTGAGTGTTGAATTTTTTTTTAAGATTTTTATTTATTGGGGCACCTGGGTGGCTCAGTTGGTTAAGCGACTACCTTTGGCTCAGGTCATGATCTTGGAGACCCGGGATCGAGCCCCACATCGGGCTGCCTGCTCGGCGGGAAGCCTGCTTCTCCCTTTCTCATTCCCCCTGCTTGTAATACCTCTCTGGCTGTGTTTCTCTCTGTCAAATAAATAAAAATCTTTTTTTTTAAAGATTTTTATTTATTTATTTGACAGAGAGAGAGATCACAAGTAGGCAGAGAAGCAGGCAGAGAGAGAGGAGGAAGCAGGCTCCCTGCTGAGAAGAGAGCCCGACGCGGGCCTCGATCCCAGGACCCTGAGATCATGACCTGAGCCAGAGGCAGAGGCTTTAACCCACTGAGCCACCCAGGCACCTGAAAAAGAATTTTTAAAAGGCAGCCAGCACAGTGGTCCGGGGACGTCTCGTGGAGACACAACACGGTGGTATATGAGTTAGGAACCATTCAAGTTATCATTTCAGATGACCTTGAGCCACGAGAAAACTTGGTATACTGTTGTAAGGCAGGGGATTTTATTATACGTTTTATTTTATTTTATTTTTTAAAGATTTTATTTATTTACTTGACAAAGAGACATCACAAGGAGGCAGAAAGGCAGGCAGAGAGAGAAGGAAGCAGGCTCCCTGCCGAGCAGAGAGCCTGACATGGGACTTGATCCCAGGACCCGGAGATCATGAGTCGAAGGCAGAGGCTTAACCCACTTATTATGTTTTATTAGCTGTCCCTCAAAAGGATGAAAATAAAATTTTTGTGCTTAAATAATTAACCTTCATGCATCGCGAAAGTCATGCACCTATAGAGAACGCCTCACTGCCCCTCCTTCCTTCCCTCCAACCCTCTCATCCTTCTTTCAGAGTCGGGAACGTTAGATGTCCCATATCACTACAACACAGGTGTTCCTGGCTTCTGGTGCTCAGGCACATGTGATAGATGACCCACAGGCAGAAAGGTGAGTGTGGAGAGAGGGGCCAACCCGACTCCAGGATCCATCTACTCCGAGGACAGATGAGCGCCCTGGCATTGTTAAATAAAATGCATGAAGCCAACAACAGACTCTCGGGAGGTGGTTGGACTCTGGGAACCAGAGGTCGTATACTGCATATGGGCCGAATCCGAACAAAGCTGGACCAGAGTGGGATTTGCACACGTGGCAATTAGGGGTGTTGTGCTAGTGCAAATGATGTTGGGGGAGTGTGTGGGGCGCAGCCATCCCCCAACCTATGGACAGCTGCCCCTGATCCACCGCTACCCCCAGGCCTGGGGCTGCTCCTCTCCTCCACACCCCAGCGCCACCTCTGCCGTCCCTAGATAAGGAGTGGGAGCTTGGCTGGGGCAGGATTGTGTACACTCTGGTCCAGTCGACTCTAATGAGGGCTTGGGGAAGGTCACCTGATTGGACAGATTTCTTAAGAAGGGGAGCAGGTGGAGAGGACTCACCCACCCAGCCACGTGTACCCGAGTTCTCATTTATAGGAGTTTCCCACTCTCTGGCAGAAAATAAAAATGTTCCTGGACTCCCATGGAAAGTAAAGGAGAAGAGGAGAAGAGAGTGTTGGTGAAGCTAAGCATACTTTTTTCCGTGTGCTGTTCGTGATTCTGGCCAGGAGCAGTCAGCGTTTAGACCTTACTGACAATTGGCGTGGATCTCCTCCCCAACTCCTGTCTTCACCTGGGGGCCTGGGCTGGCAAATCTGGAAGGGCGGGCCGGTACAACTCCGTGAGCTGTGATACATCGCGCCTGCGGCCCCACCACGCCCTTCCTTCTTCCTGGAACAGCAAGCCTCCCCAAACCTTAGCTACCTGTTAGATTCCTACTTGTTCTTTAAAACCTTGCTTTGGCACCACCTTAATAAAACGGTGGCATCACCCTGTAGACAGAATGCCTCATTTTCTCCTCTGCACGTTAAAAAAAGTGTTATTGCGGAAAATGTCCTTAAGGATACAAAAGCAGAGAGAATTCTGCACTTTTGCCAGGGAATGCACTCTCACCGCTGCCTGTATTACACAGAGCGGCGCACAGCACCCGGCACATAGCGGATAGTTTCTCAGATGGAACAGAAATGAGCGGATACAACGCGCCCATTTTACAGATGCAAAAACCGAGGCCCAGTTCATCACAGGGGTCCAGGCGGTGTGTTCTTTTGACTACTAGCCAGGTTGAGAGGCAGGTACCCCGCCTACTCCGCCCGGCCCTGGGCGACTAAGCGGGAGTCCGGCTCCGCCCCCCGCGACTGGCCCGGCGCGCTCCCGCCTCCCCCCGCGGTCACCTGGGCCCGCCCTCCCCACCCCCTCGCGCCCAGGACTCGGGACATGAAACGGGCTGCGACGCCCCGGGACCAGCTCTTCGCGCGGGGTTGCGGCGGGTGGGGGCCCGAGGGCGCCTCCGCTCGCGGACGTGCTGCGGGGCGGGGCCGAGCGGGGACGCGCCACGTGCAGCGCGGGGCGGGGCCGGGCGCGCACCTCCACGGGCGGGGGCGGGGCCGAGCGGGGCCGCGCCAGGTGCGGGGCGGGGCCGGGGCCGTGGGCGGGGCCTGGCCGCGGCCGCCCCTCCTCCCGCCCCACCCCGCGCACTCGGGGCCGGGGATTAGCGACCTGGGAGCCCGCGCCCGGCGGCCTCGCCGCCACACTTTCCTGGGAGCGGCGGCCGCGGCGGCACCATGAAGAAGTCGCACTCAGGTGGGCGCGGCGGCCGGAGCGGGGAGGGGTCGGTGTCTCGGGACGAGCCCTCCGCACCTGAGCCCAGGCGGTGGCGGGTGGGGACGGCGCGGGCAGCTGCACTCCCGCGCACGCTTCCGCGAGTGGGGCGTTCGCGCCCGGCCGCTGTTCGCAGCCCCGACCCGGGACCCGGATCCAGGGCCCCCCAGGCGGCGAGTCCTTCGACGGGCTTGGCGCTGCTCTTTGCTCCGAGGCCACCGGGCCTGCGCGCCCATCCGGGACCACCCGTGCGGGCGGCGGGAGGGCGGGGGGAGTCCTGACGCTCCTGGCCTCTGACCCCCGCACGGCTGGCCCCGCTCCCGGCCTTTCCCGGGGTCCCCCGCCACCGTCAGCCACTGCTCGCTCAGGTGTCTGGAAGGGCCGCCGTCGGGCCGCTGCCCAAGGCTGGCCCTATTTCCTGCTCGCACTCCTTGCCCCTTGCGTCTCTCCCGCTCATGTGCGTGTGTGTTTGCAGGGGGTGGTGGGGTGGAGGATTTCTTGGGGCTCAGCCTCGGGGGCTGGTGGTGGTCCAGGCCGCAGCATCCTTTCTTCAGATTACCCCTCTACCCGCTGGAGCACAGGGAAGTTCGCCAAATGGGACCATCCCCCAAGGCCCGGTGCGCCTCAGAGTGCACCCCCCCCCCCACGTGCTGGCATCCTAAGTCCCTCCCGTGGGTGAAGGAGGCCTCCCTGGCTCCCAGCACACAGAAGTTCCCTTACACAGATGGGCAAACTGAGGCCACAAGCATGGAGGGCAGACAAGGGTAACCCAGATCTCTCTGTCCTTTTTTCTCCCTTGGGGTTCTGCACCCCCAGGAGATCCCGGCAGGATCCGTTGTCTTCCTCAGCTCTCAGATAATAACTGGCATCTTGTCTCTGCCCACCTTGCAAACTATTCCTGCCCTTAATCTATTTGGACATGAAGTTTTCTGCCAAGGACTCATGAACTGATTTTTCCTGATAAGAGGACAGCATCATGGGACTTAGTTGGAGCTAAGAGGAGGCCATTCGGGCCAACCCGCCTGCCTTTGGGCCATTTCTCAGTCTCCTGCTTTCCACATTCAGGAACTGAAATGAGTAATAAAGAATAGCTTGTCTCAAAGAGGGTTACTCAGAACTTCCTTGAAAATACCCTTCTGGGTCAGTGGCTTACAATTTCAACTTTTACCCGGTAGTTGGAAACAGCACGGCCCTTCAGACACCCCCAGCACAGCTCTGTCTTGGGAGCGTGGGTGCGTTGATGCAATGGTGGGGGAGGAGGGGGCTTCCAGGTGCCATATGCTGGGCTTTGGCACTGGGGCCTCCCTTCCTCCCCAGCATGCTCCAAATACTTGGGATGACTGTGGGCATTGCTGGTGTGTGCGGCCCTCTCCCTGGGATCGCTAGTCCAGGGACCTCCTTGGCTCTCGCCCGAGGCTCCTTCGCTTTACCTCCTGCCGGTGGGTCTGGGGGCGATATGGTTCCTGCCAGGTCATAGGTCCTTGGCCTCTTCCTGGGGAGACTTTGAGATCATTGTCCATGGATGCTAGAGGGCCCCTGAAGCAGGCTTGGGCTCCTCTCCTTCATGCCTCCTCCTCCTCTCCCCAGGTAAATTAAAAAAAGAAAGGTGAAGGTTTGTGTAATAAATGGAAGTAGGGTTTCCGTGGTGAGTCGGAACCAGCTCTTGTGAGGACAGCTTGCCAGGCTGCTGTGTTTACCTAACAGGGCGGGGCCCTGGAGGATGGGAGCAGGGAGGGCTTGGACCCCTTCCAGATTGCTCCCCTGCTGGCAGCGGTCCAAGGCAGGCTGGGTCACTCTGTTGTACTCGTGTGGGATGGGGCTGGAGGGGTCTGGCCCGGGGGGCGGCCGGCCATTTAGCCTCATTCTGAGCACGGCCCAGTTCTCTTGGTGTGCCAGGTTCCAGAGGGGTGCTCTGCAGAAGTCAGACTGACCCCTACGTGGCGTCCATGCTAAGGAATTAGGGAGGGCCCAAACGCTCTTAACAATCCCCATGCCCCCCCCCCCCCCCAGGGTTGAAAATCCAAGGACAGCCAAGAAGGCTTTTATTTTTCTGCCTGGACTGAGTGCACTCATTGCTTCTGGACCTCTTTATGGTCTCAGAAAGAAATCAAATGAATAATGGGGTCCTCCGTGGAGCTGATTTTGAGCACTCACGAGTCTCTGAAATGGGGAACATTTTTAAGCTAAGCTTTGGAGTGGACCCCAAGTGTCTTGGGTCTGGACGCATTCATTGAACATGTGCCGGGCGTTGGGCACACACCACCAGGGCCACGAGGGGACAGAGATGCTGAAAACATGGGGGTCCTTGCCGCATGCTCACAGGGGAGACAAGCAGAGGAGACACTGGATGACACCCCCGTCCCCCGGACCTCAGCCACAGGGTCCAAATGCTAACGAATGCCCTGAAAGTAGGGACCACGGGCATGTCGCGAGGTTTGAGTGGGAAGCAAGATTGCACTGGGCCTTGAGAAATGAGAGATGGGGACTAGGTGGTGAATAAAAAAGGGCTTTCCGGGTGGGGGCTGCAGGTTGGCAGGCTTTCCCTGGACCCACTTCCCCTGCTGTTCTGTAGAGCAGGGCTGGAGCCAGTCTGCGCACAGGGGGGCCCCGGGGCTGACTGCGGGGCTCCTGGAAGCCAGTCCCAGGCTGGTGCGTCCTTGCTGGGGGGCAGGGTACTTGTTCTCACTCCATCTGTTAAGCAGGGTTGATGCTGATTTGTGGTGACGATCGACCCGATCGATCGCATGAGCCCCCGTGTATAAAGACCTAGAGCCTCTGCTGGGTGCCTCGGGAGCTGCGACCGACTGTCTTCATCACTCTTCCCAGGTGTAGGAAGGCGGAGAAGGCAGGCAGCTGGGAGCCTGGGAGCTTCCCCGGTCCTCCCTGCACACTCTGTAGCTTCAGAGGTGGGGACTGAGGCCCAGGCTTCTCCCTCAGCCCCTCGGCGTTGGAGCAGGTTATGGTCTGACCCCCTCTGGTTTTCTGGTGTTCTGAGTTGGGCTTCTCACTGCATGCTGGGTCACGGGGACCTGACCTTTCGGTGTCCCTGGCTCCCCTAGGGGTCCTCATGGGCACAGGCGCTTACCTGAGCGCCACAAACCACAGAAGTGGGGAGCAGGGAGGCGGGGACTGGTCTGTGAGTGCACTTGGGACTTAATCTGAGACTCAGCTTTCAGGATATTCCCAAAGGGGTGCCTGGCCTACCAGAGGTTCCGAAGGCCTGGGCTGCTCCAGAGGCCTGGGTAGGAGGCTGGATCCCAGGGGGATGGCCTGAGAGAAACCGTGTCTGCGGCTGACCCCTGGAAAGGGTGGCCTTCCTCACGCCCAGTGCCCTTGGAGCTGACTTACTGGAAGGGAGAGGAACCTCCCAGAACACTTCCCCAGTGAGCTAACCCCAGGTTGCCGGGTGAGCGTGGGCAGGGGGCTAAAGAAGGGTTCTTCCTCTTCTCTCTCCCAGCCCTGCCCCCTCCCCTGTCCTCCGTCCTTGCTGCCCCTTGTCTCCTCGAGTGCAAGCCTGTTTGCTCCGGCTCATTCGGGGATCTGGGCAGAGAGAGAGCCACCTTGTGCAATAGTTAATCTGTGGCACTGTGGACAGGACTCTGGGGCTCATGGACTCCTGAAGCCCCCCAGTCATGAGCAAGCTGCCTGAGCCTGAGACCTGGGACCATCACTCTTGCTGGCCTGTTGCCGAGATGGGGAGGCCCCCTAGGCACGTGTGGTCTGCCGGCCCGCCCTTCTGGCTCACCCCCGCTCCCAGTTACCTGCTCGGCAGTACCTCCCCAGCTAGCCCAGAAGGTTCTGAGAGTCCAGGGGCACACCCCCGAGTTTGAGGCCGCCAGCCTGCTTCCTGGAGATGCGCCCTGCTCCAAGTATCCAGTTGGAGCCAGGACGGGTGCAGCGGGGACATGAGATTGTGCCCCCAGAGCAGTGGCCTGGAGCCTGGGAACCAGGTGCACATGCCCGGAGCTCGCAGGAGGGTGTCAGCAGAGGGCATCTCACCTGAGGACCCAGGGACCCCGCTCTCCCCACCCCGTGCCCCACCCTCGAGTAGCCCTCTGAGAAGGGCCGCCCCATGTGGATGGGACCTGGGGGTGGGACATTGTTCTGTAGCGCTGTCTGTGCACGGGCAGTGTTGCGTGGGCCCCGCAGTTTGTCTAAGATGTGCTCGATAAGGGAGGCTCTGTGCTGGGCCTCGGAGCACAGCCCAGCCTGGGGTGAGGAGCGGCAGTTCCTGGGCGGGTCTGGCTGGTGGCCTTGGGGGAAGGAGGGCTGGAGAGAGAGGCACCAGGCCCCAGGGGTGGGAGGGAGGGGACTGAGCTGGCTTCCCGGCTCTCTCTGTTGGACCTATCATCGTGGAATGCCCAGCTCGAGGCGCCCTGTGGGAGGCTGGGGGGGCGGCTTCCGTGGGTGTGAGTGGCGTGCAGTCCCCCTGGGGACCAACGCAGAGCACATGAGGGACCCAGCCTCCCAGAGGGATGGGGGCTGAGCTGGGGGTGCGTGTCTCCCCAAGCTTCTGGGCCTGTTTTGACTCACCCTGTGGGTTCAGTCACTCATTCCCGGAGCGCGGCCCAATGCCGAGCCCTGAGTGTCCTTCTGGCGGTTCTCACTCCCGCTCCGGAAGGTGGCCTGGGTGGGTCTCCAAGGTTCAGTGTGGCCCTCTGCTCCCAGCCCGGTTTCTCTCCGCCTTATCTCCCTGTCCCCGCCGGGGCCCAGGTCCATTGCAGCTCCCATGAAGGGGGGCATTGAGCTGCTGCCAGCCGAGGCGGGGGGCCCCCGGTGTCTTGCTGTCAGTGGCTTTTTGGAAGCTCAGCAACAACTGAGCTTTGTTCCGGGCCTAATCTGACCTGGTTCTCTGAAGTGTGACTGCTGGCCGTCTGCCGGCCTCCAGGACGGGAAAAGGGGCAGCAGCAGGGAGAGGAGATGACTGGGTCCCACAGTGGCCCTCGAGCCGTGGCTGCCTGCCTTCTCTGGCAGGAACGCACATCACCGGTCACCCTCCAAAGGCTGCAGGCTCCGAGCCCCACGTGGCATGTGTGGGCCCCAAAAGTGCTGTGCGGGGAGAGGAGGACTGGGGAGACCTGTGTCCTGCTGTCTGACGCCCCGTGGAGAGTCGTGTCTTCTGTTGGCCTCAGGTTTCAGAGAGGGGCTGAGACACGGTGATGGGGCGGAGCTTGTCCACTGTCCTCTTTCTGGCTCCCCTAGAGGCCTTGCTCATGAGGGGTGCGCAGTGACACCTCGGTGGTGCCGGGGCCTTTGTGGGCCCTCCCGTCTGCACCTGGGGACCAGGGCTTGGTCACGCAGCCATGTGAGTTCCTGAGAGCTGAGCCAGGGCCCCTCGTCCTGGCCCGGCCAGGTGTGTTGGGGCAGCGGCCGAAAGGCGGACTGCAGTGATTATCTGCCGGGGCTGGAGATCGCTCCTGGGGTGTGTGGTTACCAGGAGGGGCTGGGCCCGCACCTCCCTCTCACCCGCATCCTGGGGCTCTCACACACTTCCCAGGGGCCGTGCTCCTGTTTCCCCTGCAGGGTCAGATCCCAGTGGGAGAAGAATGCTCCTGTAACCCAAGCCACTTAGAAGTGGGTTAAATCCAAGCCCTGTTGTCTTCCCAGCCTGTTAAGGACCAGGCAGATCTGCTCAGAGGGATCTGGGGGTTAGCTCGCAAAATGCGCTAAGATAACCGTGACTTGGGGACCTGGGGGGCTCAGTCGTTAGACGTCTGCTTCGGCTCGGGTCATGATCCCAGGGTCTCAGGATCAAGCCCCACATCGGGCTCCCTGCTCTGCAGGAAGCCTGTTTCTCCGTCTCTCACTCCCCCTGCTTGTGTTCCCTCTCTCGCTGTTTTTCTCTCTGTCAAATAAATAAGTAAAATCTTTAAAAAAAAAGAAAAGAAAACCAGCTTTGGCTCTATAGACACAAGTTCAAACAGGTGGGTGTCGAGGGGCAGAGGT
The DNA here is from genome assembly GCA_004023965.1 of Spilogale gracilis. Lineage (NCBI taxonomy): Eukaryota > Metazoa > Chordata > Mammalia > Carnivora > Mephitidae > Spilogale > Spilogale gracilis. The sequence continues at coordinate 56,860 of PITA01011284.1, read as the reverse complement.
CAGATGGCCGCACAGAGGTGAGCCAGTGTAGACTCTGTGGGGAACACAGGTGGAGGAGGGGGTGGTGGTGACTCCTGCCGGCGAGCCGAGGTGTGGCACTCGTCAGCAGCGCTGGGCCGGTCATGGCACACGGACGGCAGTGCCTTCCTGCTCAGTGGAGGGTGCCGCTCCTGCCGCCAGACTTTTGCATCCATTTGGGGGGTTTGTTTTCTTAAAGAAAAGCTTTCTAAAAATACACACTGTGCATCTCTTCTTTCTCTTTTCTCTCTGCCCCCCCCGCCCCATGGGTTGTTTGGCTCATTACTTATTGCCCAAGTGAATAGGAAAGTGCAAGAGCAAATTCTTCGGTCCCCTCAGTCATGACTCTGCTTTCTGTGCGCCCTCGGCCGCGGGCACAGCGTCTGATCATCAAAGGAACACGTATTTCCCCGGAGGTACGCATTCCGTGCAGAAACCGTTTTGATTCTGGTCTTTGCACCTGAAATCAGATCTCGTGCATGGGACTGCTCCGTCGCTGGCTCCTGGGAGTCCCCTGATGGACCTAACCATCCGCTGACTAGCTGCTGGTACTGAACGTCTTCTGGGATGGGGGCACGGGGGCCGTGTCTTGAATGGAGAGCTCTGTGTGGAGCTGAAGGTGTGACGGTAGCCATGCCCCCAGCTGTGGGACACGGGCTGCTGAGATACTGAGATTTGCTCCGGGTAATTAGCTTAATAAAACATTGCGCACGATGACTCCTTTTTCCTGTCATTCCTGGGATTGCCTCCAAAAGCAGACAAGTGTTCTTAGTACCGTTCTGTAAGGAAGCTTGATGAACAGCTTATCAATCTGCTTGGGGGACTGACTTCTCTAGAAGATCGGCTTCATCCATATGGTGGAGGCAGCCCCCTCCCCCGCCCCAGTGGGATGGGGTTTGGAAGTGGGGCTTTTGGAGGGTGATCCTGTTTAGACAGTCTTGAGGATGGGGCCCCCGTGATGGGGTTGGTGTCCCTGTAAGAGGAGGAGGAGACTCCAGTGCTCCCCCTATCTGCCATGGGAGGATAAACAATGTTTTTTTATTATTACAAATCAATGAAAGATCAGCCCTCTTGCCTGCAGGGCTTGATTCCTATCTCTGGCTGCTGCAAGACGTCAGAGGCGCCACTTCAGGGCCCTCCTCCCCTTTGTTCCTTCTTTGGCCCCTACGGATGGACGCATCTGTGCCCTAGGAGGAGTCCCTTGGCTTCCTTGGGCAGCCTGGATGCCCTCCTCTTGGGGCCAGTCGCCCCAGGTGACTGACGCCCCAGGTGACTGACGAGCTCCCCTGGTGACCATTCCCTCTGCTCCTTGGTGACTGACTTGTGCAGTGACTCCTTCTGAAACTCCAGGCTCCTCCAGCGGCCAGTCAACAGCACTGCCTGCTGGGCCGGCCCCTCCGTGGACGCCGTCCCCCGGCCGGCCCTCCCAGGGCCTCTGTACCCTGACCCCATCTCTCTCTGCGTATCCTCCTGTTACACGCCCAGCAGCACCCGAAGCTCAAGGGGGGCACGTCTACCTGTTTGGTGACTCGGGGGCACAGTCAACAGTGGGGCCCTAAACCATCAAAGGCTTCCGCACATGCCGGGGACCCCTTCCTCCCTTCCCTTCCTGCTGCGATCAGCAGTTTCTGATGGCTTCTCCTCGGTGTTCTCTCGGGCCCGCTGAGCCGTGGTTAATCTGCTCATCTTCCTCAGGCCAGCGGTTTGTTCACGGTGTGCGTTTCGGGGTCTGACCCGGACACAGAAATCACTTGAGGTCTTGGAACGGGAATTCAGGGTCTCTGTGACACAGATGATGGAAGGAAGCAGCCGGGGCCAGAGCTGGCTTGCGTGGGGTCTCTACAGCCATGGAAAAATATGTGTGTGATTCTTTGTTTCAGATGAGGAAAGAAAGAACAGCAGATTGTAGGTGCGATTTGATTCTCACAACCTGAAGGTCAAGAGTCCTGTGCCCCATGGACTGAGCCAGCCAGGTGCCCCCAAATGGTAAATGTTAAATAGTTGGCGAATACCATAAACATCAGAAAATCCAGAAAATAGGATGCTTTTATCAATCAGCCCTGTGCTCTCCCTGAAGCACTGTTCTTTTTCCCTTCTGTAGTTTTGGCTATGAACTCTGATTGCTTCTTTACATGATGACTTGGTAACATCCCTTTCTCTTGAGAGAATAGAAAGTTTATTCATTTTCTGGTTAATTAAAGTTTATTTTCCTACTTTTGATACTCAGGATGCATTAAAAAGTGTGACTCCAGGGGTGCCTGGGCAGCTCAGTCAGTTGAGCATGTGACTGTTGGTTTCGGCTCAGGTCATGATTTCAGGGTCCTGGGATCAAGCTCTGCATCAGGCTTTCTGCTTGGTGGAGCCTGCTTCTCCCTTTCTCACTCCCCCTGCTTGTGCTCTCTCTCCCTGACAAATAAATAAAATCTTAAAAAAAAAAAAAAAAAGAATACTTGCTACCCTTAAAAAAAAAGTGACTTCACACAGAGTTTGTGGTCCCACCACAATTTTTACCCTACAAACACAAGAATTCTGATAAATTCTATCCTTACGATAATTTCTCTTTCTAAGAATGAAATAAGAAGGTGAAGGTATGAGGCATTTGTAACTGTACGTTTATTTCTGACCAGAGATGCTTTTCGTCCTGACTCACCATGGAAGAAAATCGAATTCTCTGCTTAGACTTGGTGTCTGGTGATCGGGATGATTTTCCGTGGACTTTCCCATGGCCTGGCTTCTGGCTTCACACATTCTACATCTCGCTTTCCCCCGACTGCCCACATGTTTCCAGCAGGTGCTCGGGTCATGCTCACGTCTTATCCCTTCTGATTGTGCACAGCATACAGATTGGAGGGAGTGTAGCTGGACGGCCAGCTTGGGCTGGCCAGCAGTCCCCTGAGTAAACACAGACGTAACTATGAACTATGGCACTATACCAGCTGGGTCCAAACTCTACACATGGCTTCCCATCTCTCCTGTCCTTGGCGGGAGCCCCCACCCCTCCACTGGTACCGTATACTGGAGAAGGGTGACAGGTGGGAGCTCAGAGGGGCATAGAGAGTGATTTTACCAGATTGGACTTACGATATTTTCTGGTTTTGCAAGTCTTACAAAAATGTTTGAGCCCATGGCTGTGTTGTTAGGGCCCTTCTCCTGCTAGCCGAGGGACCTGAAGCATGAGGTTCCTTGGCTTCCCAGAGACAATCTACGGATCAGCAGCAGGAAGCCACCCAGCCCCCTCCCAGGTCAGCGGTTCAGAGGGAGGAGGTGGTGTCCCCATCCATGGTCACCTGATGGTCGTGGGGCAAAGGTAGGCCTGCCGGGCCAGAGTGGCGGCATCTGGCAGAGACAAGATCTGCTGCCCGAGAAACCTGTCAAGGCAGAGAGGGGGGAAGGATCTATCCCGTTTCTCCCTTTCTCCTGCTTGCCAGTCTCCTCCCAAAGCCCTCACTGGGTGGCAGACCTGGGGACCTGGTCTTCCTGTGGACCACAGCTCTTCGGCCACGCCAAGGAGAGCCTGGGAGGGGTAAGGAATGGAGGGATACGCTCCTGCTTAAAGATTGTCTGTTGTTTACCTGAAATTCAGGTTTAGTTGAGTGTAGTTTATAGGGGTGAGACCCAGAGTCCAGACTCCTAGCTGGTGAAGCTTTGAGGGAAGGGCTCTGTGGGACCTCAGTCAGCACCAATGTCCTGTGGTGACCTTACTGCCTGCTGTCTAGAGAAGGGGAGCAGAGCAACCCCGCTTTGTGCATAAGCTGCCAGCGCCTTCCCTGTGAGCCGTTCACCCGTGTTGGCTCCCCCTGAGGCTGTGAGCGCCGCTGGGAGAGCCCAGGCCACTTTGGGTCCCCGTTGGGCTCCGGGGTCCTTGAACAGTGCCTGGGGCAGAGGAGAAGCTCAGTAACACTCTCGTGAGTCTGCTTCTTGTAGACGGAGAAACCCAGGCTCAGAGAGACTGAACACTTACTCAGAGACGCAGCTGGAGCCTGGGTTGGGGCCAGGAGGGCATCCCCACGCAGCCCTGCTTCCGTGGGCAGCAAAGGCTGAAGGCGGAGGCTGGGGGAAGGAGGAGGAGCTTATCGCCTCATCTCAGGCCCTTGGGAAGATAAGCCTAGGATTTGGCTCTTTCTCCTACCTGCAACCCCTGCCTTTGCGGAAGCCCTCCCCAGCTTCTGTGAGCACATGAGCCATGGAGGAAGGAAGGGGAGGCAAAGACTTTGTGTCCCCAGAGCCCCCATTCAGAGGGGGAGGGGTAGGTAGCTGTGGGCTAAGGTCGCTGGGACCTCCCTGTCCTTCTGAGAGACTCAAACTCAGGGGTTCAGAGACAAAAATTGGAAAATGGATTCTTTTCTGATCTTTTTTGAAAATGGATGTTTGTGTGAGTTTTCATAGCTCCTCTTCCAGCAAAATGGCGGCTTCTTGATTGGAGGAAGGCCAGACCTCATTTGTTGGCACAGAGCAGAACGGGGAGCATGCACGTGTGTCTGGGGAGGGGGCGTCACCCTCCACCTGGGTCAGGATGTCCCGGCTGTGCACGACCCCCAGAGGGGCTGGGGTCAGCCGCCGGATATTTTCTGGTTTTGGGCAGACACAGTGCATTGGGTTGCAGTCATTAAAATCACAGCTAGTAGTAACGTATGAACTCGAGTCTAGTTAGATGCCTCAACGCCTGCTGAAGCATTTCAAACTTGGAGTTTACTGGGTCCCATCATAAAAACCTGGCTGGAAGGACATACAGAGCCTTCACACCCACTGCAGCCCTGCCTGCCTCCTCCATGCAGGCTTCCCAGATTGCACGCCTGCGGGGTGCCCCCAGCCTCATGGCTGCTGTGTGGGGCAGGGGAGGCTCGTGGTGGAGGGTCTTTGGGCAGCTTCCCGCACTGGTTTCCGCTGCCTGCAGGTGGGCTGACTGCTGCAGCGGCTCCACACACCCTCCCACTCCCGGTTCTACTGGGAAAACGCCTCCTAGGCCATCCGCATTGCATTTGTCCAGCCCTGCTCGGGATCGCCACCTTAGTCTTGACCCAGAAGCCCCCGTTCCTGGTCTGGCATCTTCTTTCCGGCTCTGGAACGCTGCGTTTTCATCCCGTTTGAGACGCCAGCCAGGGGTGAGTCCTGCTTTCTGCGCTCCGCTCCCTCTGCCTTGTGTCACCTGAAGGGTGTTTCAGCCTCGCGGACTCAGGGCTCGACACGTTACACTTTACTAGTGCGTGACCGTCTATGAAACAGCCTTTGCGTCTGGCCTCGGAATTTGTGGGGTACGCGGGTCTGGGAGAGGACCTGGATCCTGAGTTCCCCAAATGCGACTGTTCCTCTGGATCTTACAGTAATTTAACACTTGGTTCAGATGCTTCAGCTCGGCATAGCCAAGCTTTGGTTCAGGCTGGCGTATGTGGCTTGTGAATAGGCATAAAAATAATTTAAAAATTATGATAATGATTAATATGCCACTAGTGATAATAATCATACAATTTATCGAGTGCTTACTTTGTGCGGGGCTCCGTGCTGAGTGTCCACAGTGTGTGACCTCCTTTAACCTCGGTCACCTGTGTGCGTGCGCCCACTCTGTCCACGGGCTGCAGCCGGGGCAGCCGGCGCTGAACGGGGACCGCATTTCCCGGGGTGGTGGGTGGTGGGTGCAGCTAGCTCCCGGCGAAGCTGGGGTTCGAACGCTGCTCCTCGGACCGCCTGGCTTTCCTGCCTCCTGGGCCTCCGGGAACTCTAGCAGTCGGGTCGGGGATGACTCCAGATGGCCAAACTTCAAATCGCCTCCTCTCCTTCAGAATATGCTTTATTTTAAAATCACATAAAAATAACTCGATTCCCATCTGGAACAACAGAGTCCTTAGATGGTCTGGAGGCCTCTCCCGCTCCCTCTTCGCTGGACTCCGACGTGGGGCCTGAGGAATGAGGTCCAAGGAGCTGGATTTCAGTAGCTCTTGGCCGTGGGTCCCTTCCAGGCGGAGGCCAGGCCGAGCGAGAGGACGGGACGGGCGGGCAGCGCTGGGCTGGGAGGTTGTGCGGGGGCGGGAACCTCAGTCCGCCACCTCCTGGGCCCCGGAACCAGCGTGCCCAGCATCTTCTCCGTGTCAGGGGCTGCCTGGCACCAGCCGCAAGCTTTGGTAAATCGGAAAAATAAACAGCATAAATAAAACAAAAACTCCACCCAAAAAATCTGAGACAGATGCTGTTTTCCTCCTAGCCAGGCTCCAGCCCCACCCCGGGTTTGGGGAGCAGCGAGCCCAGAAGGGGGCTTGGGGACCACTTGCCCAAGGGGGAGGGGAGACGGTGGAACCTGAATGGGACCTCTTCCCTTTCACCTTTGCCAGAAGCAGGGGCCGGGGTGGGTGTCCAGCTGGCCCACGGGATTCCCAGCCGGAAGTGAGTCAAGCCACAGGAATGTTGGGCCCATTCCTTCTCTGTTCCTCACCCCGTACGGTTCCCATATTGGGGACTCGCTGGATGCACAGGCAGCGGTGGCTCACTGGTGCCCCTCATAGCCCGAAAGTGGGACCTCACTCGCATGTGTGCGTGCTCACATGTGTGTTGAGGGGGTGGTGATGAGATGGTGATTCTCACGGGCTGTTACACATGGTGTAGCTCTCACTCGGGAGAGGTCGCAGCCATCGTGGAAGGGAGGCCTGCAGAGGCCGGGGACGCCCACACTCGGGTCTCAGCAGCTCTGGGAGCAGGGCCTGTCCCCTCCCGGCCCTCCCTGCCCTGGGCAGCCCACCAGAGCCACTTCGGGCCCACCCTCTCCCAGCCTTAAGGGAGCTGTCTGTTGCAGAAGTCCAGGGCAGGACCTGCCCACGTGGGCCTGAGGCCGTGGTCCGGGCTCCGCGTCCAGCAAGGCTGACCTGGAGTCCCTGCGCTCTGGCTGGACGGCGTTCTTCGCTCAGCCGTGAGCAGACGCGCTGGGCACCGAGGGGGAAGGCCTGGGTGTCTGCCGGCTGAGGTCACTATTTCAGTCAGGGTTTGCCAGAGAAACAGACCAGTGGGGGACGGGCTCATGGCATCACGGAAGCCAAGGAATGCCACGGGCTGACACCCCGGGGTGCGTCCCAGTCGGCGGGCTGGAGGGGACCCATGTCCCGGGCCGGCCGAGAGCATTCTCCCTTGCTTTGTTCTGTGCCCACCACGCTGGGGGACGGCTCGCTGCACTCAGCCCGTCGATTCAAATGCTAACCTCATCTAGAAACACAGAAACACACACACACCCAGAAGTTCCATTCAGCCAAATATCTGGGCACCTGCGGACGCCGTCAAGTTCACGCGGCGAGGCTGGGAGCGGGGCGGGGGCTCTGTAGGAGAACTTGGCATCGGGGGACGTCTGAGCCTCCCTGTCCTGAAGGGGCAGCAGTGGCATCTGCCTGGTGGGGGCGAGTGGGGAACAGACATGAGCTCATGAGCGGTCGTGACCACCGGCATCCCCGGGCCTCCGGCAAGGGTCACCATGGCCCCCCCGCCCCGCCTCTTCAAAGCCTTGCCGGTCACTTCAGGCCCTTGAATCTCCTACCATGTGCATCTCTTGGTGGTGTTTCACGGTGTGTGGGTTCAACACTTGGGACACATCTTGGGGTCCTCCCCAGCCCTGGAAAGTGGCCCAGGCTCGGTGGCAGGTGTCGTCAACCCCACACCCAGCAGGACGGGCTGTGCCCGTTCTTGTTGCCCAGTCCAGTCACTGTCCTCCAGACGCGGGGCGCACGTGCATCCTCAGGGAGCTGGGCATGAAGCCAGGTGTGCAGGTCGCCCCGCGGGGAACCTTGGAACCTCTAGGAACAGTGTCGTCTGCATCCCTCCCTATTGCCCGTAGTTGAGGAGTAGGTTTGTGGAATGAATGAATGTGGAATGCGGGAACGAATGAATGTTCCAAGGGCCTCTCTGGGGGACCGCAGGAGAGGAGTCGGCACCTCTGACCCCAGTGTTCTGGGTGGGGGTCAGATGGTGGACGTGTCTGGTTAGTCCCGGACCCCTTCTCCATTCCCCTTGCTGTCTACGGGGAGGGCCTCTGCAGGCCAACATGGGTGTCCCTACAGCTCCAAGGGATGGTTTGGTTGCCTAGGCTGCCGCTTCCCCTGCCCCTCTCGCGGGTCCCCCCCCCCGGATTTGCTGGGCTCAGCACCTCCACAAATCCCCTCAAGTCGGGACTTGCCTGCGGTAAGCCTCTGCAGGGAGCATGCGCTGGTCCCAGGGGGTGTGTGCCAGGACACGGCCCGTGCAGCACGCGGTCGCGTTATTCTGGGGATCTGTCCTTGTTCCCTCCTGCGGCGGTGGGAGAGAACAGCTCATCCTCCACGCTCCCAAATCCGCCCGGCCTGGCCCGGAGCAGAGGGGGCTGGGTCAGGGACCCGGGCACGGGGAGACCTCAGTTCACGGTACAGGCACGGTACAGTTCACCGGCGCCTGACTGGGAGCCAGCACCCTCACCATGCAGCAGACAGATGGGGGGGGGCACCCAGATTTTGGACTTGGTTGGGACTTGGCTTCATTCTGGGCTCAATCGCCGGTGGCTGTGTGGCCTCAGATGAGTCACTCAGCCCCACTGAAATTCAGCTGTGAGGTGCAGTAGTGAGAGCTGGGAACGTGGCAAAGGCCATGGCTGCCCTGGGGGTGGCTGCTGGGTCTGGGCATGACCTGGGAGGACCAGGCCGCTGCTGCTGGAGCCCGCTGCAGGAGCCCCGGTAGGAGACGCCCAGTGTGAGCCACCCCCAGCAGCCTGGTGTGACCTTTGCCCTCTGCCCCTGTCTTTAGGAGTCACGCGGACCTCCAGCAGCCGTCTCCGGAAGCTTGGCGACCCCACCGGCCCAGGTCAGTGGCTTGTTCAGCAGACCCCTTTGTTCCTCTGGCCCAGCCCTTAGCCCACCTGGCCTTCTCGGGGGAGTGGGGCCTCTTGCCTCCAGCCCAGGGGCTTTCAGGCCTATGAGCACGACTCGGCTGGAGGTGGGAGCAGGGCGCCTCTCTGGAGGGAGACATCCCTGGCCCCGGGAGTAGGCCCCTGTGTGTGGGACAGAGGACAGTGGCTGCCGTGGGGTCACCCCTGTGGAGGCGTGGAGGGACGGGTGGCCCACGGACGGTGGCTTTGACTCTGAGCAGCTTTGAGTCAGTCGGTCCACGGAGCCCTGCCGCTCCCTGCACCCTGCAGAACTGAGGGGACTCCCTCGACAGAGTGGACACGCGGCGGGGACCAGTGTCACATGAGTGGGCTCTCGGTGGGCTTGGCTGAGTTCTTCTCTGTGTGTCCATGCCGGTGGCCTCTTTCCAAAGAGGACGTTGTGGCCCAGAGATGAAGGGTGAAGGGGCATCCTACCTCCCAGCCCGGCCCCGCCCTGCGGAGCTCTCTGCAACGGTGGGAATATTGCACAGCTCGCCGTAGTGGAATATTGACCGCGTGAAGAAAATGTGAAGTTTATTTTATTCATTCAGTCAGTTGCGTAGGATGACTCAATTAACTTATTTTCAGTTAATTCCGCATAATGTCTGCATGTAGCTAGCGGCTGTGAAATCAGACTGCTCTGGATCATTCTGGCTGCCCCAGAATTCCTTACCCACATGTTCCCGAGCCTCCTTCAGGGGCCACTGCCAACCTCTCCGAGGGCTGTCCGTCCGACGCGTCACCTGCCGTGGGCTGAGCACCCGGGCTTGTGGGGCGGCCAGGGGCAAGCCGTGCCCGACTGGGAACGGGGCTGGGAGTGTTGGGGGCATGCGGACGCACAGGCTGGGATGTCCCCACGGCTCCGTCTGAGGTCCCTTGTGGTGCAGGGCGGGGCCAGGAGTGGGAAGGGGAGGGTGACGCCCGGCTGGAGGTCTCCAGGGCCGCTGAATGAGTCACATCCGTGGTTACGCAAGAGCTCTGCCCCGTGCCGCCTCCCAAGCCGTGGCGGGCCACTAACCACCGGGCAGCCCAGCCACCACTGTCTTTCTGGGGAACTTTTCTCCGGGGCTCCTTGCCTCCGCAGCCGGTCTTTGTCTCTGCCCTTGCGGCAGCTGCGCTGGGTCTAGGGGCCTTGCCTTATGCTGGGGCTGGAGACAGGCTGCTGAGCTCTGGGGTTGAGGTCTCGAGAGACTGGCGCCCGGGGCCGCGTGGACACGGCCTCCTCTGGCCGTTGCTTGTCTGTGCCTAGACCGGCCAGTTCTGTGCCGTCAGCACTTGGCAGCCAGTGCCACGGTCCACTTGGAGGCCTAAGGCATAATTTGCCGAAGCCCAGAGCCGCAAGCCTGCCATCTGGGTTTCGCTCGGGACCGCCTGCTGACACACGAAATCCTCTCCATGGGGGCCTGCGTGAGCTCTGCATCGGGGCACCCTTTCCTTGTCCTCCTGGCTCCTTCTCTAATCCCAGCAGTCTGGCAGCTAGGCTGGGGTCCCAGTGGGGCCCTTCCTGGGACCCCCAGCCTCTCAGCACCCCAGTCCCTCTGACCTTGGCAGGATCCCCGTTCAGAGCCGCTTCCCTCCCTCCCCTCCCCCCGGCCTGACCTCTTGTTGCACACTGGGCCTGGCCTCCTGCATCCGGGACCCCGGAGCCCCAGTCCTCCCAGAGGGCAAGAGGCTGTACCCCAGCTCAGCATCTGTGAGCACAGGTTTCTCACGAGGCTGTGTCTGGTACCAGGCCGGCGATGGCCGGTTTTGGAGGAAGCCGCAGCCCACCAGCTCTAGCCACACTCACGGTCAAGCCTTTGACGAGCTCATTCACTTTTTGCCCTTCTTGAAAAAATGGAATGGTAGACATGTTTAAAAAACTCAAAGGAATGAAATCAAGCAACCGTGCACCGACCGTCTCTGCTGAGACGTAAGGTGTTCCCGGTGCCGTGCGAGCCCCTGGGTGACCCTCCCTGTGCCTGTTCCTGCCAGGGTGGCCCCCCCTTGGAATTCAGACCTGGTCACTGCCGGGCATGCGTGTGCTGCGTGTCTGTGATGACACGTCTCCTCCTGTGGTCCGGCAGCCGCACGTTGGGGGCCCGAGAGGAGTCGGCCGGCATTGCTCTAAGCCTTTTCACGTGATGGGGCATCTTTGAGATTCAGATCCATGGGGAGCAGTGGGCCTGCTGCGAGAGGGCTGCAGAAGGTTTCCTCTTTTCCAGGCGCTGCTGGAAACACTTTCCCGTGTCCCTGTGCACTCGCGTGTGTCCCCAGGCGGGTCATCTGGGCTGCGGGATGCCCACACTCCGATCTCCCAAGTGGCCTTCCAGTGTGTCCTCCCACACTCACCCGCTTTCGGTGCCTCAAGTGGCCTCTCTGGGCTGCTGCCCCCAGGCTACAGTCTTTGGCCAACCTTTGCCCTGGTTCCCACAGCTCACACAGCATTTCCCCTCGTCAGCTTCCTCACCTCCTGTGGCCAGCGCAGCCCGCCTCCCCGACCCACCCTGCTGGGCCTGCTCAGAGCCTCTCCTTGTGGCCGGATGTCCGCTGTGTTCTGGGTCCTGCTCTTCCTCCTTCCAGTACCTCTGGGATGGGTCCCCTCGTCCCCGCTGTAGGCGGTTGACTAACGTCCCCCCCAGAATTCACATTCGTCTAGAACCTCAGAAAGTGGCCTGACTTGGAAATAGGTCTCTTAGAAGCACAATTAGTTAAGGACCTGGGGGTGAGACCCTGCTGGAGTTAGAGTGACTCTAGGTCCGAGGACAGGGGTCCTTACAGGAAGGGGAGAGGTACAGGGGAGCAGGGGAGCAGGGGAGCAGGCCACGTGTGGACACAAGCCCCGGGGCGCCGGGACCTAGAGCTAGAAGCCATGCAAAGGGTGTTCCCCGCAGCCGCTGGAGGAAGCACTCGCTGCCTGGCCGATACCCTGATCTTGGACTTGCGCCTCCAGAATGGGGAAGGGATCCACGTCTGTTGTTTTAAGCCTCTCCGTTCATGGTGATCCGTGACAGCAGCCCAGGAAGTGCATGCGCCATCCCCCTGGGCTCGTGTGGGTGGACGGCGCTCTCCCCTCCGAAGGGTCTCCCTGAAACGCTGCTGTGTGGCGTGCCTCTGCCCTTAGGCCTCACAAGTAGGTGCCCACAGGATCCCTGGTGGCGGTTCCTGCCCCTCCCCCAGTCTCTCTGCCCAGGCTCACACAGCCCTCCCTGCTCCAGGCCCGGTGAGCTCTCTGCCTTGCGCTCAGGACGCTCAGCGGTGTGCACGGCCCGGGCTGCCGTCGTTGCGGTCGCGTGGGCCGGGGGACAGTGTCTCCGTGGCGCAGAGCTGCTCAAGGAAGACCTGCCAGGGTCTGGCTGCACGTGGACATGGCCGTGGCCGTGGCCCGGGGCTTCCATAGGCCCCCTCGCTGCTGCCGCCTTCCCACCCATGGACACCCACTCCTCCTCCTCCGTTTCTCTTGGGTCTCAGCCTGGCCATCCACTCAGGTCCTCAAGCAGGAAATCTCAGTGTCATCCTTGATCTTTGCCCCATCCCCCAGCACCTTCCAATTGGAACGTCACCAAGATCTCAACTCCCCCTGCCTTCCAGTGACCCTTGGATGGGCTGCCTCGTGGCCTGGGCCTGGTCAGGTGTCAGAGTCCTTCCAGATCTGCACCCCTTCTCCCATGGAGGCTGCTCTGGTCCCATCAGCTTTCAGTGGCACTTACTAAGACCCACGTGTGTGCCTAGGACTGGGCTGTAGGCTCCGTCATTGTGATCATCCACAAGAGACCTCGTCATGGTCTCTTACTTAAAGGACCCTTAGTTGCCTTTTCCCCACAGAATAAACTAAAGCACTGTATGGTGTTCATGACCCAGCTGACCCGTCCACCTTCCAGGCTCTCACTCCCCAGCGCCCTCCTTGCTCTGGGCACTTCGGTCTTGTAACGGCCATAGCTCCAGGGTGGGCCCTGCGCCTTCTCACCTCTGAAGGCCTTGTCTCTCCGGGGTAAATTTGACCCCACCGGTCCATCTCCAGGGTTGGCCTTGGGGGTTTCTTTGTCCTCCTGCCCACGGGGCTGGACGTTCTCATGGCCCGTGGCTAGCAGGCCGTAAATATTGTGGAACTCAACTGGATAGAACAAGCTTGGCGTGATGGGCCCAAGAATGAGTTTAAAATAGAAATGTCAGCCTTCTTCTGCGTTGGCTGAAAAGTAGCTTTTCTCTTTGTATTCTAGTGAAGAAATTCACGGAGAATGCAGTGTCTCTGGGGAGGGGGGGGTGAAGCACGCCCGCCCAGCAGTAGGCACACGTGGCCGCCATATTGAAGGCGGCAGATAGAGAACGCTTATGTCATCACCCGAAGTTCTGTTGGGCAGTGCTGGTCGGGGGGCCTACACGTTGGCTCTTCTGGCTCATTGTTCCTCCAGCGAGCACGTGTTGGGCACCCAGCGCCGCGCAGGCAGAACCTTGGGCTCCCAGCAGGAGGTTGAAGACACCAGCTTTTCCAGGGGCGTTTTCAGTGATCTGGGGAGATGTTTCCACCCCGGGGACGCCAGGGCAGACATTCCCGGGCCTCCATGCTCCTCACTCCCCTTGTGCCGCACGGGCAGCAGGGGGCGGGGGGGGGGGGCTCCCACAGGCCCGAGGTGGCTCTGATTCCGGCTCCCGCCCGGGATGGGTAGCTGAGCATGAGGCCCATTCGAGGCGGAATTCGGCCCCAACTGGGCCACCTCTCTCCATTGTCTTGGTTCCCTTCCACACTGTTCTGGAAGAACTCCCGAAGCAGCAGGCCAGCCCGGGCTGTTGGCACCAGTAAACCCAGCAGCCGGCCCCAGGGCAGAGGGTAGCTGGGTTGTATTTGTTCAGGAGCAGTAGAAACTTGCTGCTCAAAAAGAGCGGGGAGAAGGTTCCTGAGAGGAGCGTAGCTGGCCCCAGCCCGGAATCGGCCTTGTGCAGGGCCGGGCGCTGTGCTGGCTGGTGCCGCCGAGGCCGCGGGAGGGTCAGCAGGAGGGGTCAGGATGGAGCGCCTTTATTTTTAACTCAGGGAAGCAGCCGTCAGTGGTGGAGTCTGGGGATGAGCAGGCGATCAACGGAAAAGTCATTTTTTTAGAGTGAGAGTGCCCGCCCGCACCCCCCAGCTTGGAGCTGGGTTATGGAGGATTCAAGAATGTCCGCATGGGGCGGGGGAGGGGGCCAGAGCGCGAGAGGGGCCAAAAGTCTGAGCCCAGAGCCTCAGAAAGCGTCCTTTTCGCAGGCCTTCCCTGTCCCCACCTCCCCCTGGCCCCTCAGAACATGCCCTGGGATGAGGCCACTGGTCCTGGGGCCCCTGCTGCCAGCATCATGGGAATCGTTCTCCTGGCCTGGTAGTGGGAGTTCGCCGCCCCCAGGCCCCTTAGCTGTGTGTCCCTTCCCCACAGGGTGTGCGGGGGAGGGGGCCGAGCCCCGTGTTTAAGGAGAAAGCCTTCCTCCTTGCCCTGTACCACACCCCTCGCTGGGGATGGGGGCACTGATGATGGTCAGGAGTCTGCAGATGGCGGGTGTTGGTCCAATCTGGGAAGTGGTGGTTGAAGGAAGCCAGCCGCTCTCGGGGACTACTCATGCTCATGTGCCAGAGGAGGCTGCGGCCACAGCGCCTTGGGGTGGAGGATGGAGCCACCTGGGGCACCTGCTTTGGGGATGAAGGCGTGGCCTCGCCCACCACTGCCCCGGGCCCCTGAGCTGGCTCAGGACTAAGACGGGCCTCACGGGAGCCAATCGGTGCTGCCAGGTTTTTGGTTTCAAATGATCCCCTGCTTGGGCCAGAACGCTTGGATTTTTAGGCGTGGTGGGGGAATGGATGTGGGGCCAAACTCTGCCGGGGAAGCACTGAGGGTCAGACCTGTGCTCATCAGCCCTGCCACCTATGACGGTGAATCACGGCCTGAGGGCACAGCGCCTGCAGGAGGCAGGATCGGGGTGGGGGTGCCCACAGCCAGCCCGGGGCCTGGCCTTCCCCAGATTCCCACCTGCAGGCCTGTCTGTGGGGCCGTCCTGGGCCGGCTTGCCCTGCTGGGAGTTGGTGCCCGAGCATCCCATGTCGTATTGAAGGGGTTTCTTCTTTACATGTTTTTTGTCGTTTCTCAGTTCGATACAATGAACAGATATTATGTTTATAATCAGAAAAACCAGCAAGGAATATTTTTTCAGAATCGGGGAAGAGACTGAATGAGTAAACCAAAAAAATTCCCCGTGATTGACATTGTTCTAGTTCAAGGATTGTTCGTGGTTAGTGGAACGTTGTGTTTTTAGAATGGAGGACCACGACCAGGAAACGGTAGACGAGGCCCCAGGCTCACTGGTTTATGGTGTCTGTCTGCGTTCCCTAGGGTCCCAGACAAACGGCCATGGATCTGGTGGCTCACAACAACAGAAGGCCTTCTCCTGAGGTTCTAGAGCAAAGTCTGAGATGGGGTGTGGGTGGGGCCGCGCCTCCCCCCGAGGCTCCAGGAGAGGATCTTCTCCTGGCCTCTCCTTGCTTCTGGGGGCTGCATCCAGCCTTCAAAGGCAGGGGCGTCAGGTTTTTGCTCTGCCTTCAGATCCCTTTCTCTGTCAATACTGCAGACCTCTCTCTGCCTCCTTCCTGTAGGAGGCACCCGAGGGCATTTAGGGCCCCCTAATAATCCAGGCTAATCTCCCCATCTCATCATCCTTCGCTTAATCCCACCTGCAGAGACTCACCAAAGAAGATTCCATTTACAGGGATTAGGATGCGCTATCTTTGGGGGCCATAGTTGAGCCTGTGGGACCTACCTAGGCTGAGACCCTGCCCCCACGATCCCTCACGGGTGGGCCACTTTTGGGGCTGTCCCCCAGGCTCTGCTTGGGGCTGGGGAGATGGTTGCTGTTCAGTGCCCCCCCCCCCCGCCCTCTTTCTACGTAGGAGACTGCATTTGGGGTCCTGTCCCAGGGAGGAGGGGACAGGACTGTGTCCGCACCATCCAGCCATGGGCATTGACTCCCCCCCACTCTGACCAGGTGCTGGTGGGAGCCCCCTGAGTTTGCCAGGTGAGCAGCTCCCTGCAGGGACCCCAGAGGAAGACCGGAAACAGCTGAGCCTCCAGCCAGGCCCTGGGGGTGGCCCCCTCCCAGAGAAGTGCTGAGTATGGGGAAGTGTGCTGAGGAGCCAGGCTCCCTCCCCGGGGACAGCTGGGGACGCACTGACTCATGAGTAAGTGGGACCTTCCAGGAAGTCTCCTTCGAGCCGCCTCCCCACCCCCCCACCGGCCTGGGCGGGACAGCCAGTGGCCTGTGCCACGGGACACTGGACAGCCCCAGGGGAAACTCTGCGGGGCTGGTCTGGGCAGGTGCTCCGGAGCCCTCCCTGGCCGCCTGCCTCCTTGGGGCCAAGTTGGGGGTTGGGGTGGGCCGCAGGGCCCCCGCGGCACAGGGAGGGAGAGGCGGCCGCGCAGGAACTGGGCTTTTCTCAGACGCTTCAGCCGGAGGAAACGTAGCATCGCGGGCCGCGGAAAATGAAAGACTTTGGAAGTCGCCAGGAATTTGACTGTGAGCTGGTTTCCAAGAGGCTAAGTTAAGCTTCTCCAAGTGGATATTAAAAAGCAGCAGCAGGCCTGGCGGAGGGGCTGGAGGGGGTGGAGAGAAGGCTGCCGGAAGCCGCGCGCTGCACCCTGCACCTCAGGAGCCCTCGCGCGCACAAAGCCCAGACGGCGGTCCGGCGGGACCGGGACTGCTAGAGCCTCGTGGGCCCCGCCCCGCCTCCTCTCCTGTGCTGCTCGGCCTCGGGGCCTTCTCCTTCCCGATTCAGAGAGACAATGCAACTTCAGTTTGGGGCCCAAACATATGATCCGCACATGGAAATGTGGTAATTTGGATGCATTCGTGATTGCAACAGATTGAAGAAATTAGACCAGACAAAGAGTGTTTTTGGAGGAGGAGGAGGAGGCAGAAAGAGGGAGGGCGTCGGGGTGAGAAGGGGAGGACGCCTCTGGAAAGGGGGACGCCGGGACTCCCGCCTGCTGCTAAATATATCCGTAGTGATGGAGAGAGACCGGATCACAGGTAGGCCCCCCGCGGCCCCCTCCCTTAACTCAGAGCCGCGTCTACGCTTCGGGGAAATAAGCACCCGGGGTCACTTTTATTCATTTCCGTGGACATATTTCTTTTCCTTTGGCGTGTTCTGAGGTCGTGAGACACAGTGTTCCCAGAGCCGAGCTTCATGAAGTCTGGCTTTTATTGAAAGTCTGCTCTGCTTCCCCGCGCGCTGTTCTCGCTCATTTCCCTGGCGGGCCACTTCTGCACCTCCAGGCGCTGAGTGCGGAGACCAGCGGCGCCGCGCTCCGGGGAGGGTGGGGGGACCGGCGGCGGGCGCTCGGGCGGGTGGGCAGGCGGCATTTGTGCCGCCGGTTGGTTGGTTGGTCCACCGTGTGGTTGTATTTTTGCTGCCAGCCGAAGTACGTCCTCAAGGCCGCCAGGGTCTCCTCCCTGGAAGAGCATTCTGGTGCCTTCCCAGGGGCTGATCGCCGGGGTGGAGCTCCTGGTGCTCAGGCGAGACGTGCAAACGTGTGTGTGTGTGCGCGTGCGCCTGTTGTGCCCTCGCACAGCACAGAGCTGATCCCCTTCACCTGGAGGCTTGCGTCATTAGGCGAGGCAAATCCCCCTTGGAGCTGGGGGTCTCACCGTGTCCTCACTCACCTAGGAACCCTGCAGCAGGGAGGGAGAGTGACAGTCTTCCGGGGTCACTGGGGGACGCTCTAGGCCAGGGCCATCAGCAGATGAATCACCGATTCAAACATCTTGATGTCACCTCAGGGCACAGAGTGAAGGCAGATGGCTGGTCCTTGGGCCAGAGGGGCCTCGAGGGTCTAGGCCCATCGCTGCTCCCCCCGGGGGACCCAGCCTTTCACAGACAGGCTGTTCTCACTGGAATCCCCGACAGAGCCACCGGGGACGTGTAAGAACCGACCCTGAAGAGGAAGGAGGCTGCTCCGGCTTGAGTTGTCCCGGTTCGATGGCCCTGTCCTGGGTCAGGCTCCCAGCCCCTCAGCCAGCTGTGGCATGCCATGACTCGATCAGAGTCATGTCCCCTTCATTACAGTGCCTGCTGCCTGCTGTGTGCCCCCCTGAGGGTACCGGGTCCACCAGGCAGGCGCGCGGCATCCTCGGGCTTCAGCTACTCTGCGCTGACCCCGAGTCCTGGTGAGGCTCAGAATGTCACCCCATAGGTGCTGTAGGCCCTCGTCTGTTGCTTGCCCCTGTGTGTTGGGGGGCTCCCCAAGAGCCACAGGGAAGGGTGGCCCATCCCGAGTCTCCTGTCTGCTGACCAGATCCTGATGGGGAGTCAGGGCTGATGGGGCAGCACCGGGAGGAGAGCTGTGACCAGCCGTGTGTGTGCGTGTGTGTGTGTGTGTGTGCGCCCCTGGGACCGCCCCCGGAGGTGGGGGGGGCAGCCGTGGAGACCCGTGGAAGGCCAGGGGTGGGCTCAGTGACACGGGCCAGCTGGGGCTCTGGAGCCAGAGTTCCCTGTGCAGGGGGCATTGACAGGGTCCCCGCGGGGTTTGGGAGGACGGTCGCTTCACCAGCCTGGTCACCAGGCCCCGGGGGCCGTGCGCCAGGCCTTCATTTCCCAGATGACCAACTCCTGGCCCAGGTGGGTGGCACCAGGGGCGCAGGAAGCCAGGACACACAGTGGGGGAGGAGACCCTTGGGAAGTGACAACACGCTCGGAACCTTCTGGGCTAGCTGGACCCCAGCGGCTTTTCATGAACTGGACCGAACTGCCTTTGAGAACCATCGGCTCTGCACCTTTGACGGCCACCACCCTCGGCTGGGACCACCCGCGAGGGACGAGAAGGGGACTTTCTCTCAGGACATGCCTGAGGAAGAATGGGTACTGTCGATGATATTCTCACAGGAATGCGTTGTCACTGAAAATTAAGTATTTCTTTCAAAGCTCAGTTAGAGACCGGTTATAAATGAATGACTGAAATCCTGAGGACGTTTCCCTACATGTTCCTCAGACTGGCTTAGACCTTGACCGTGGTCTTTGACTATAACTCGGCTCTGAAGCAGCGCCCCGCGCCCCCGCCGGCGGTGGGCCTCTGAGCTTGCTCTGTGGGGTCCCTGAAGGCTCCTTCCTTCTCCCCTGGTTTTCCCATATTACACAGTGACCGCTGCCTCGGTCCCCACCGTGCACCGGGCAGAGGCGGGGCTGAGGGCCAGGCTGTCCTGCCCGGCCCAGAGCCCTACCTGACGACATCCAGAGAGGGCTGCCACTGCCCGTCCCCACTGGGCTGGCATGGGAGGTGCATCGGGCTGGCTCTCGGCCACTGCCCGGTGCTGTCCGGGAGGAGCTGGTGGGGCGGGGAAAGGGGCTTGGGACAGGTGTGGGCAGCCGCAGGACCCTTCCATCCGCTCGCTCCTTCTCTTGGCAGCACTGGGCTCCTGCCAGGTTTGTGAGTCTGGGGCCTGGGGTCCTCCTGGGCCGTGTGGGGAACCCCAGCCCTCTCGGAGGCCGCCCCTCCCCCCCAGCGCCCCGGGAAGATGCTAGAGGGCTTGTCAGCAGGGCAGGGATGAGTCATGGAGTAGCGACTGGCCGCTGAGACACAGAAGGCCACTCTTTCCAGCCAAGGGTCGGGTTTGTTTCCTTGTTCTGGACTGGCTCTGTGGCTTTTACAAATTAAGCAGTTTTATCTCATTCCAAGCGCTTGTATTTCAGCAGGGAGAGAATCTCCAAGAAGGGAACTTTCCACTGGGGCGCTGTTACTCAGCTCAGCTGGGCCTTGGGGAGGGTGGGAACGGGCCTTGCGGGTGAGTTGCAGGCAGGGAATGTGGAAGGCTCTCTGCTCGGTCACGGACGTCGGTGTGGGGTCCCGGGAGGGCCGGCTCCGTCCCTGGACGCTGAGTCCATGGCTGGGTATGTGCCCCGGGGCAGTGAGGCAGAGCGTTCACCCAGGAGGCGGGGGGAGAGCGGGGGGCTGCTCCTCACCGGTGTCCACCGTCACAGGGAGGGCGGGGAGCGGGCAGGGCTGGTTCCTTCTGGAGGCCGTGAGGGAGCTGCTGCCCTCTACCCTCTCCTGGCTGCTGGGGGTGGTCCTTGGCCTGCGGGAGCGACACCTGGTCTTTGCCTGCTGGGGAGCCTTCTGTGTCCCCAAGCTCTGCTGCTTCTCTCTTATGAGGACGCTCATCCCTGGACTTGGACCCTCTGGGTAATCCGGATGACTGACTCTCCAGATCCTTAACTTAATTACACCAGCAACACCCTGTTTCCAAAGGGGACCGTGTTCAAGGGCTCCAGGTGAGCATGCACGTTTTTTGGGGGGGATGACGGGGGAGTTACCATTCAACCCACTCTAATCCTGAGGTGTCCTGGATGCACAGATGATTCCACGTTCCCGATTCCTTGTTGTCCCGCTCTGGACCTTTTGGGGTGGCCACTAGCCCTGTCCACCGCGTCACGTGTGCCTGGTGGGGTGTGGGTGCCTCAGCCTGGTTAGAATTCCAAGAGCCGGCCGGGAGATGGCCCTGCTTCCTCCCTGGAGCTCCCCAGTCCTGTCTGCAGAGGCCCGGGATCCCTGGAGCCCTGTACTGGACTCTGAATTCTTTGTAAACATGTGGGTAAAATATGGATAACACACGAATTGCTGTTTTAACAATTTGGGGGTCTACATTTCAGTGGCATTTAATGACATTCACGGAGTTGGGCCACCATCCGCTTTGCATAACTTCTTCATCTTGCAGAGCGAGACTCTGCTCTCACGGAGCATCAGCTTCCCATTCTCCCTCCCCTCTGCCCTTGGCCACCACCTCCCTACTCTCCGTGTCCGTGAGCTTGACTATTCCAGGTACCTCGTGGATGTGGAATTGTGCACTATTTGTGCCTGGCTTATTTCACTCAGTATAATCTCTTCAAGTTCGAAGCAGAGTTTGCTGGATTGTGTGGGAATTCTGTTTAATTTTGGTGGGAAACTCGGTACTGCTTGCTTAGTGGCTGCGCCATTTCCCAATGTCACCAGCTGGGCACAAGGGCTCCCGTTTCCCCACCCCCTCACCGACATGGCTATTTTATTTACTCAACATACATGTTTGTTTCTTTGGATAATAGCCATCCTAATGAATGCAAGTGGTGTCTCACTGTGGTTTTGATGTGCGTTTCCCTAATCGCTTAGCGATGGTGAACACCTTTTCCCGGGCTTGTTGGCTTCTCTGTGTCTTTGGAGAAATGTTTCTTTGAGTCCTTTGCTAAGTTTTTAATTGGGCTTTTTTTGGGGGGGGTTGTTGGTTGTAGGAGTTCTTTATATATCATGCATATTAGTCTCTTACCTGATAGATGACCTGAAAGTGTCTTCTCTCATTCTGTCACTTACCTTCTCACGCTGTTGATGGTGTCCTTTGATGTGTAGAAGTTTTTAAGTTTGACGAAATCCCATTTTACTATTCATTCTTTTGTTGCCTGTGCTTGGGGTGTCATACCCATTGTCACAAAGATTTTCCCCTGTGATTTTTCCTAAGAGTCGTATAGTTTTGGCTCCGGAGTTGAGACCTTTGATCCATTTTGAGTTAATTTCTGTATATGGTATGAGGTAACCCTCCTGACTCACTCCTTTTCTTTCCTCACACTCAGACTGGCGCCTGTGGGTGGCAGGGAGTGGGGAGATCCTGGGCTGGGCCAGGTCTCCAGTCCCTCCCTGCCCCAGGCTGACCACGGAGCTGCTCCGGCCCAGAACACAGCTGGGTGTGTGCTGCCCAGGCGGGGTCCTTCTGCGCTGACAGTGGAGGCCAGCCTGGGGTTCTGGGTTCCACCGTGGAGATGTACCTCTAATTCCCCGTGGCCCCCCTGCCCAGCCTGCGTGTGTGGCAAGGTGTAGGGCTCAGGGTCCGTTGGTCTGTCCCCGTGCTCCTTCTCAGGAAGCCTCCCTACCCACACCCTCCCGTGTGGCTTCTGCCTCCCGCTCAGGGTTGGTCATCCCTCTTGTCTTCCCTTCCAGCCCAACAGAAACTCCCCTCCGAGGCTGCTGCTGAGACCCCTTTGCCCAAAGTCCTCCCCAGCCCTGGGCACGGCTTCACCAGTCTCACACGGGTTCTGCTGACAGGGTCGACTGTGGATTCAGCTCCTTTGGGGGCTGGGCAGCTGACTGGGCAAAGTGCAGGGTGAGACCTGGACGAGAAAGGGGGGGGGGATTTCCTCCTAACAAGTGGCCTGAGCTTGGAGAAGTGTCTTGGCCACAGCCTGAACTCTGGACACAGAGCAAGGCGGATTTCAGCTTGCAGCGGACAACACTTCTGCCTTTAGACCTTCGGATCCTCCTTCCTTTTTCTTTTTTTCCCCTTTTCTTTAAACGAATGAGGAAACTCTGACTTGAGCAAAGCTGAGTAAACAGACCAACACACCCCTAGGAAATTAGCGAAGAGGCACCAGCTCTGAAACTTTGCTATAAAAACTACATGCTTTGGGGCTGGGCGGGTCTGTGGGAGCAGCTAGCTGGGCGTGGCGGGGCCATGGGCACGGGTGGCAGGAACCCGCACACTGGGCTTTGCTGCTGCTCTCCGACCCCCTCTCCCGCCAGAGAGCCAACGATCTGTGCGGTATTTTCTGCTTGGAGTTCACCTCCTGTCATTCCCTGGGCGTGGGTCCCGCTTGCAGCCCCACGAGGCTCAAGTCATTCCAGGTCACCTTTTGAATTTTTCTTGAGGTTCTCCGGGCAATGTGCAGGCTCGTCTAGGTTCTCGGCCTCCGGGAGCGGGGGGGGATGCAGCCCTTGCTCCTGTGGGACTCCGTCTGAACTAGACGTCCAGCAGCTAGCCGGGGAGCACATCGATAGAGGATTGTAGACAAAGGCTCTGATGGAGCCTAGAACAGGTGATGTGATCGTTACCTGGTGTGCATAACTGTGTGCATGTATGTTGGGTTAGTGGATGCCTTCCCCCAGGAGGTGATACTGAGCTGAAACTTACGTGACTGGAAGGACCCCACTGGGCCAGCCTCCTGAGAAGGGCTTCCAGGCAAAGAGAACTGAAAATGCAAAGGCCTTGAGGTTGGATCAAAAGGAGAGGGGAGGGCACCTGGGTGGCTCAGTGGGTTAAAGCCTCTGCCTTCGGCTCAGGTCATGATCTCAGGGTCCTGGGATCGAGGCCCACATCGGGCTCTCTGCTCAGCGGGGAGCCTGCTTCCGCCTCTCTCTCTGCCTACTTGTGATCTCTCTGTCAAATGAATAAATAAAATCTTAAAAAAAAAAAGGTGAGAGGAGGGGCCGGGTCAGGCCTGCAGGGTGCCCCATGGGGAGCCCCAGGCCCCCGAATGCCTAGTGGCTGCTGCGTCACCTGTGGCGGGCCAGGAGGGCAAGCTGGGAGGGCTGGAGGGGGGAGTTGCTCTTCGCCTTGGGAGAGGGAAGGCCTCCCATGCTGGGGGGACCCAGGGGGTTGATGAGGCCGAAGATACCCTGACCTGGTGCCCTGCCCTGCTGTGGCGGCTGCTGACTCAGGAGGGAGGCCTGTCTCAACAAGGAGGACAGGGGCTGTGGCTTGGTCTGCTGGGCCACCTGTGGGTTGAGGCTGAGGCCGCCTGAGTCCTGGGAAGGTGACCCCGAGCAAGCAGCCTCAAGGAGGAAGTGCAGCTGGGAGAAGAGCTCCTCCTGTCCCACTAGGTCCGGGGCCGGGGCAGAGATACCGTGAGTTATCCCCACCGTGACCCCGTGGGCCTGCCGGGAATGAGCACCCCTCCTGCGGGCCTGGGCTGAGCTGCGGCCTCTCCTGCGTCAGTTTCTGCTCACTGGCAAGGGCTGGGGAGGGGACAAAGATTCAAGAGCCACCCTCACAGGGCACTGCACAGTGGGTGCCTGTGCGCCCCCCGCCCACACGCGGGCCCTTTTGGTCCAGCCCTGCCTGCTACTTCCTGTGTTCCTTGACGGTGCCTGGGCCAGTGGGCACGGCAGCACAGGCGTGGTGGGTGAGCCTGCCCCACCCCGATGGCGCCAAGTCCCAGGGGGACAGATGGGGCTGGGGGCGATGGGCTGGGGGCTTGGGCTGTGCCTCTGTGCTGTGTTTAAGGTGGGGGGTACGCCAGGGAATGCCCTGTAGCGCCCCCCACCGCTGCCCAGCTCACACCTCTCTGGGGAGGAGTGGACAGAGGGGCCTGGGTTCTGGAAACATACATCGTCCCGGCATGGGTGCCCCCCCCATTACTGCAGTGAAGGGCTGGCAGGGGCCTGGGCGGGGAGGAGGCCGCAAACCTGAGAAGGCACAGGGATTAGGCTGCAGAAAGCCTTTCCCCCAGAAGGTGGCAGTGCAGGCCCTCCACAGCCACCTGCCTGTCTCCGCGCACCCGGAACCCGCGGGAGGAGGCTGCCGGACCTCCTTCAACTTCCCAGGGATGGAGAGAGTGGGAATGACCGGGCGGCTGGGAGGGCATCGGTGCGGGAGCGAGGACTCCTTCCCATTCCCGTGGAGGCTACGGAGTTTGGGGGCTGCCTGCTTCGAGGGAGGGGGCTCCTGCTACTTCCTTCTTCCCTATTTGTAGTTGATACATCTCAGTCTCTTCTAAATTTTTCCAACTTTTTAAAAAATCGTGAAAGATTTCAAATACACAGGAAATGAAAAAATTCTAGCGCCAACCCCCCTGTGTCCACCACCGGGATTCTGCAATGCACCTCGTGCTCCATTGGCTTCAACCCATGTTCCCCAGCAACCCGTGTGATTTGGGGGTTTCACGTCGGAATAAGTTGCTGATATCCATGCACATTACCTTTCCAACACGGCAGCTTGCGCCTCCCTAGCTAGAGTCCTGCATTTGTTTACGTTTCTGTTTCTTTCTTTGTGGTAAAATGTATGTGCCGCGGAACTCCCAGATCTTAGTCGGAGCCTTCTGCGTCTGGACAGAGACTTAACAGTGAGCCCCCTAACTCCTACCGGGCTACAGAGCGTCACCATCTATGCCCTTTGCCAGTCAGGCTCTGCCTCCACCTGCCTAGGCGCTGCCAAAATTCTGGGTTTTTTCACTATTGATCAATTTTGCCAGTTTTGGTGTTTCTTTCCATGTATTTATGTTTCTGCCAGTGCCCATGGTTTGGCCCAGGATCGCTGAGTGGTTCATTTCATGTTTCCCGTGTGAGGCTCTTATGCATAAAGCTGCTCTCAGCATTCTTTCCTTTCCTTAAGATTTTTTAGAATTTTAAGTCCTCTCTCCTCCCCAGTGTGGTACTTGAACTCACAACTCTGAGATCCGGAGTCACATGCTACCCTCTCTGAGCCAGCTGGGTGCCCCTGCTGTGAGCATTCTTATACAGTTTGTGTGTGTGTGTGTGTGTGTGTGTGTGTGTGTGTGTGTGGAATGTGTTTCCATTTGTCTTGTGTAAATTCCAAGTAGAATTATTGGACCAGAGGGTAGGTCGGTATGAGTTTAGTTTTGCAGGAAACTGCCAGATCTTTTCCTGAGGTGGCTGCACCGGTTCCAGGCCGCCCCCAGCCAGGCCGGAGAGTTCCCGGGAGTCCACATCCCCACCAGCATTTGGTGCTGTCACTCCTTACGGTTCTGTCCCTCCCGTGGCTGTGTCGTGGTGTCTCATTAGGGCTTCAGTTTGCATTTTCCTGAGGACTAATGCCGGTGAGCTTGTTTTCATGTGTTTACAGGCGACTCATCTGTTTCTCCTTTGCAAAGTACCTTTTCAAATCTTAACCTTTTGCAAAGGTACTTTTGCAAAGTACCTTTTCAAATCTTTAAAACTAAAAAATCAGTTTTAAAAGTGGGTTGCTTGAGGGAGCCTGGGTGGCTCGGTGGGTGAAGTGTCTGCCTTCAGCTCAGGTCATGAGCCCAGGGTCGGGGGATCCAGTCCTACATCAGGCTTTCTGCTCTGTGGGGAGCCTGTTCTCCCCTCAGCCTGCTGCTCTCTTCCCCTGCCTTGGGCAATTAAATTCATTAAAGTTTTAAAAAAAGTATAAAAAAGAAAAAGTGCATTGCTTGACTTTTATTCTTTCTGGATACTGTTTTTTTGTCAGATATTTGTATTGTAAATATGTTTTCCCTGCTCTGTGCCTCGCATATTCATTTCTTAATGATATCTTTTGATGAGCAAAAGTTTGTGATTTCAATTTTGATGAAATCTAATCTAACAAATTTCTTTCTTTGTGGTTATCGCTTTCGGTGTTCTTTATAACACGGCTTTTCCTGCTCCCGAGTAGCAAAGATATTTTCAGTGTTTTCTTCTAGAAGCTTTATGGTTATAGCTTTTATTTTTAATTTTTTAAATCTTTTTTTATTTTTAAAGATTTTATTTATTTATTTGACAGAGAGAGACACAGCTAGAAAGGGAACACAAGCAGGGGGAGTGAGAGAGGGAGAAGCAGGCCTCCTGCCGAGCAGGGAGCCCGATGCGGGGGCCTGATCTTGGAACTCTGAGATCATGACCTGAGCCAAAGGCAGAGGCTTAATGACTGAGCGCCCCAGGCTGCCCTCTTTTTTTTTTTTTTTTAAGATTTTATTTAATTATTTGTTGGAGAGAGAGAGCAAGCTCACACAAGCAGGGGGCAGAGGCAGAGGGAGAAGCAGGCTGCCCAGGGAGCAAGGAGCCTGATGTGCGACTTGATCCCGGGACCCCAAGATCATGACCTGAGCTGAAGGCGGAGGCTTAACCCACTGCACCGTCCACATGTCCCTGGTTATGGCTTTTATGTCTGGTTTAGAAATCATCTTTTGTGTGTGGTTTGAGGTAGGGGTTTAAGGCTCATTATGACACCGTTCATCGTCACCGACAATGACACCGACTCTTCTAATCTTACAAACATAGTACGTCTCCATTTTTATTTTTCATTTATTTATTTATAAAAAATAAACATAGAATGTATTTATTTGTTTCAAGTGTGTCTCCATTTTTAAAGGCCTTTCTCTTCCATCTCTATGGAATTACACCGTTGTCAGTGAAAAGATCTTCATGTTGGTTGTTAAGTTTATTTCTAACTATTTTATTTTTTTGGTGCTGTTGTCAATTGAGTATGTATTTTAAATTTCATTTCTAATTGTTTGCTGCTAGTATATAAGATGTACTTAATTTTTGTATATAAGTTTTATATCCTGTGACCTTGTCAAAGTCATTTTTTATTGTAGTATTTGTTTTACTTATTTCTTCCTGATCTTAATTCCTTTAATTATTTTTTCTTGCCTTATTACAGTAGCTAGAATTGCCAATACCGTATTGAATACAAGTGGGTAGCTGTCTTGTCTTCGTCTTGTGCCCAAACTTAGGATGGTAACTGTAGATTTTCCAAATAGGCTCTTTGTCAGACTGAGGAGATTCCCTTCCATCCCTAATGTGCTGGGGTTTTTCACATGAATGGATGTTGACTTTGATAAATACTCTTTCTGTATCTATTGAAATGATCATTATTTTCTCTTTTGTTCTACTAATAGGGTGAATTACAATGATTGATTTTTGGTATTAAACCAAGCTTGCATTCCTGGCATTGGTTATAAGCCACTTGGTTATGATACGTAATCCTTTTTGTACATTGCTGGATTTGATTTGCCTGATTTTTTGTAAAGGATTTTTTACGTAGATCCATGGTATTTTTTTTTTTTTTTGGTTAGTTAGTTAGTTTTGGTAATGCCTTTATCCGTGTTCTTTTAGCCTCATGAAATGAGTTCAGAAGTGTACCCTCCTCTCCATTTTTTGTAAAAGTTTACATAAAGTTTGTGTTCTTTCTTTCTCTCTCTTTTCTTTTTTTAAGATTTTATTTATTTGACAGAGAGAGACACACAGTGAGAGAGGGAACATAAGCAGGGAGAGTGGGAGAGGGAGAAGCAGGCTTCCTGCCCAGCAGGGAGTCCGATGCGGGGCTTGATCCCAGCACCCTGGGATCATGACCTGAGCCAAAACAGACGCTTAGTGACTGAGCCACCAGGTGCCCACTGTTCAAGGTTTTTGCTTCCTCTTGTGTCAGTTTTGGTAAATTGTATTTTGAAGGAATCTGTCCATTTCATGTAAGTTGTTGACCTTTTTCATATGATTGTTCATAATTTTCCTTTATTATCATTTTAATGTCTGTCCTTTATTCTTCATACCGGTAATTTATGTTCTCCAGCTTTCATTCACTCTCTGTCTCATCAGTCTAGCTATGAGTTCATTGATCTGAAGATCTTTTTAAGGAACGAATTTTTGGCTTTATTTTTTTTCTGTTTTTCTATTTCCTTTATTTCTATCCTTATCTTCATGACTTCCTTCCTTCTACGTACTTTGATGTATTAGTCAGGCCCCAGGCAGGAAACAGAAACCACACCACACCAGTATTTGAACGGCAAAATGTAATATAAAGCATTATTAACAGGTGAAAGCTGGTTAGCTACTAAAAGGATAAAACAAGACTCTGAGGAACATAGAGCAGCAAAAAAAAAAAAAAAAAAAAAAAAAGAGCAGCAGCTACTGTAGAAGGAAAACCAGGGGAAAGAATGCTTTGTGACATTGGGTTTGATCACAGTTTCTTGGCTAAGACACCAAAAGCACAGGCAACAAAAGAAAAAAACAGATAAGTTGTATTTCATCAGAGTTAAAAAAAGCTTTTGTGCCTCAAAGGACACCTCAATGGAGAGCAAAGGCAATCTGCAGAGAGGGGGGCAGAAATATTTGCGAACCGTATATCCATAAGGGATTAGTATTTAGAATATATAAAGAACTCTTACAATCTGACAACAAAAACCCAAACAGCCCAACTAAAAAAAAAACGGTCAGGGCGCCTGGGTGGCTCAGTTGGTTAAGCGACTGCCTTCGGCTCAGGTCATGATCCCAGAGACCCGGGATCGAGTTCCACATGGGGCTCCCTGCTCGGCGGGAAGCCTGCTTCTCAGTCTCTCACTCCCCTTACCTGTGTTCCCTCTCTGGCTGTGTTTCTCTCTGTCAAATAAATAAAATCTTAAAAAAAAAAAACAAAAACCAAAACCAAAAAACGGGCGAAAGGACTGGAATCACCCTTTCTGCAGAGAAGACACACAGATGCCAAGAAGTCCAGGAAAAGATGTTCAGTGTCACTAATCAGTAGAGACATGCAAATCAAAGCAGCAATGACACACAACTTTATACTCACGAGGGTGGCTGTTATCCAAAAAACAGAGAGGAACACGTGTTGACCAGCATGGAGGGAAATTGGAGCCCTCGTGCTTGGCCACTGGCAGCCGTGGAAAGCAGTATGGAAGGTCCTGGGCCTCTCACGTGCTCCAGCACAGACCAATCTAGCTGAGTTCTGCTTCTAGATCTGCTTCGTGTGGGATTCCCCAAGGAGCCGAGAGGCAGGTCTGGCACAGATATGTGTGCGTATGCATCGAAGGCAGCGACCTGCAGGCTGGGGCAAGGGGGATGGGACATTTGTGCCCGAGGCATACAGAGTTTCTGTTGGACAAGTTGAAAGGTTCTAGAGATGGGTAATGTTGCTAGCTGCTCAATGATGGGAGTGACCGCCGTGTTGCAGACACATTTGCCTAAAGATTGTTAAAATGGTGAATTTCGTGTTATGGATGTTTATACACACACATACACACGTACGCAGTGCAGCTGGGCCCTGGGGCTGAGGGGCAGTGCATGAGAGGACAGGGAGAACCGGGAGCCCCAGCTGCCCTGCCTCACTGGGTCTGGGGTTCAGGCCTCGCAGACACCTGTGGTCTCCTCGTGGCGAATCGCTCTTCCCAGAGGGTGTCCACGGAGCTGGTGTGTGGAAGCAGCTTGCAGGGTGGCAGAGAATTCTGGAGGGTGTGGGCAGGTGGGAGTTGGTCCATGGGACGTTTTTGGGCAGTGGGCTGGGGGCTAGAGCAGGTGCACAGGAAGGGGCCTCCTGGGAGCCAGAGAAAGGCCACGAAGGGCAAGCATCACGTTGCTCGGCCCCCGCGAGCTGGGAAGAGGAGGACTTTCCTGAGCTCTGCCAAGGGCGCCTCTCCCCCGTCCCCGCTCCTGCACCGTGTGCGCGCGTCTGTGTGCGTGGGGAGGAAACGGTTCACGCCCAAGTGCGAAGGTGGGGGTCAGAGCCGGCAGCCCAGGGGTTCAGGGAGCCGGAGGAGGAAGCGGGGGTGGGGACGGGAGATGTAACAGATATGGGGAGGAGCGCCGGCCACACCTCGGAGGCCTAAGGGAGCTTTCCGCAAGGCCCAGAGGCTTGGGTGGCATCTGAAGTTCAGTCTTGTTTCACGAGGCCCTGGGATCCTTCGAGGTGAAAGGAAAGGAAGGAAAAGGACTTCCCCTGCAGGGTGTGCGTGCGTGTGTGTGTGCGTGTGTGTGTGTGTGTGTGTGTGTGTGTGTGTGCGTGCACCGCTCTCATTTCCATTTTACTATCTTCCTGACCACCAGGAAGAATGCCCGTGCACCTCCCCACCCCGCCTGCGCTGCCTGTGGAGGGACGTGTGGATGCGGGCACACGGGCGTGCACACACACACACACACACACACACACGCACGCACGCAGTCAGGGGCGGGCCGTCCTACAGATTGTACCTAGGCCTGGCAGGAAACCGGACTCTGGGAAACTTCAGGCCCCACCTTTGGCACAAAACTGTGCTTTTTGTTGCTGAACAGAAAGTAGCGGTGGGGTGGGGACCGTTTATGTGCAAAGGAGTGGGTCCTGCCCCAGGCGCCCAGAGCAGCTGAGGGCCTGTTCGGGTGGCTCCCATCCCCGGCTCTGGGGGGCTTGGGAGGCAAGGTCAGGAGTTCTGGGCCAGGATCACGGGGTCGCCCCTGAAAGGAACCTCGGCCAGAACCCCGCCCAGGGGCTCCCCACATCAGTTGAGGGCAGGCGGCTGACTTAGCTGTCAGGGCGGCCTGTGAGAATACGGGGTCCAGGCCACCCTGCAAACCCCAGCATCTGATGAGGTGCTGACAGCGAGTGGGAAAGGGGGCCCCCCCGCACGTGCTCCGGAGCTCCGGCCGCCCTGCCTGTGGGGCGTGGGAAGAGCCGCACGTACTTGCTGACCCACGAAGCTCGGGGTGAACGGCCACGTGACCTGGCCGCTGAGACAAAGTAACGGATGCAGGCTCTGGCTGCAGGAGGGAGGGGACAGGGCCACCGGGCCATCCTTGCTCAGTCCCTGGACGGTCCTGGGGCTGTCGTAACAAAGGACCACATCTAGGCCCACGCCGCAGACCTCCTCGCACACTTGCAGAGGCCGGAGTGCTCAGCCGGGCTCGTTCCTTCTGGAGAGCCTGAGGGAGAATCGAGAATCCTCTCTCAGCTTCCCCCCCCCGCCCCCCATCTCCGGTGGCCGCCGGCTTCTGTGGCTGGCAGGTACCCCATGGCGGTCTCTGCCTCCGGCTCCCTGGACTGTCTCCCCCAAGTGTCTCTGTGTTCAGTCATTCTTTTCTCTTACAGAGACACCAGCTCATGAGTTTACAGGTTTAGGGTCCCCCCAAACCAGGATTCCCTTCTCTTCGCTCCATCACATCTGCAAAGACCTCATTTACAAATAGGGTCACTTTCACAGTTCTGCGCAGTAGGGTTTTAACATACCTTTTGGGGGAACGCAGCTCAGCATACAATAGGGTCTTTCTGCAGAGGGCCCCCTTCTAGGACTCAGTCGTGAAGGAGGATGTAGGTGGACAAGAGAGGACCCTGGTGTGGGGTGGGGGTAACCGCATGCTGTGGGGAGCGCTTGAAGGGGGTCAGGGCAGGATGGGAGAGTGCTGCGGGGTTGTCTGGACAGGAGGCACAGAAAGAAAAGAGCTATGAGGGTGCCTGGCTGGCTCAGTAGAGCGTGTGGCTCTTGATCGTGGGGTCATAGGTTCGAGTCCTGCCTCCAGTGTAGAGATTACTTGGGGGAAAAAAAAAAAGAGCCACAACTACTGGTCTGAATAGTTGGAGGGTCGTTACATAGGAGGAAAGGACTGAGTCTGAGTTCCTCCAAGACGCACCCCAGGACCAGATGCCCAGAGGTCTCAGGAAGTGCACTTTGACTCATTACATAAAGAGGCATTTGCCTGCAAGTTGGTTTTTCTGACAATGGAGCAGGCCAGTTCACAAAGTAGTGAGCTCCCCATACCTAGAAGTATTCAAGCAGGGACTGTGTGGAGATTGCTCAGGAAAGCTGTGGAAGGGACCTCTGAGGTTCCTGCTAAGACCAGGTGTTTGTTATTTGACAAGAACTTAATTTTCATGGTGTGATGATGGGGGGACCTGCCTAAGTTGGGGGGGGGGGCTTCCACTGAGGGCCCACACATTCTGCTTTGTATTTTCGACTGGAAATCAGGCCAGGCTTGATCCTACTGCACTTCCTGCCCCGTGCTTTATCTTTGGCTGCCTCTGGTTCTTATAGAAATGGAGCCTCATCCCTGCCGCCCACCTGCCTGAGCCCATCTGTCCTCCGCCCCGTGTCAGATGGGCCCGGGGAAACGTGTGCGAACAGTCACATGTGTGGACGATCTCATGCCTCGGGGTTGTATATGTGTGAGCGTGCTCTTGCACGCATACACACACGTGCACACACACACCCCGCGAGGGTCCCTGGTACAGGGCCCACACCTCTGCTGCTGCCCCGGACCTGAGAGCCTTCAGGAATCCTAGCCATTGGTGCTGGCCGCATGCCAAGCTCTGTGTTAAGCACGTAATGACGATTGTCACCTGCTTAGCAAACCTATAACACTTGTACTATTCTAAGCACCTTTTAAGTCTGAACACACTTTCATTTCATGATAACCCTTTGAAGTAGGAAACGTTATTCCTGTTTTACAAATAAAGAAACTGAGGCATGGGGGATACAGGGACTTGCCTGAGACCTCCCTCTCTTCCTCGTGCGTGTGCCTGCACGCGCACACACGTCCGGACACACACGCACACATGTGCTCGATGGCAGCTGCTCTCCTCAGATGTGAAGCGGGTCTCGGAGCAGCCAGGGCCCTGGCTGGGTCTGGGTCCCCCTCTGGCCTTCTGCTGGGGACACCGAAGGGCCTTCCTGTAGCGTCACCCCTCTGGTCTGGCCTGTCTCCCGGGAACCGGATTTCCACCAGAGCTCCTGCCCAGCTCGGAGGGAGGCCTGAACGACCCATCACTCCCTGGCGGTGACCTGTCAGGCTCAGACCCCCTCCTGCTGGCCTCTCCAGTCACAGCTCTGGGCACCCTGCAGCTGTCCGGGAAGGAAATGACACTTGAGCCTCCGGGAAGCTTTGGGAGAGGCAGCTGCGGGAACGTGTGGCCTCCTGCTGCCGTTTCCTGGCCCCCGAGCACAGGCACAGATAGATGGCCCAGTGAGTGTTCCCACCAGGAGCACATGGCGACACAGGCGTGATGCCTGCTCGTCACTCGTACCCGCGAGGACTCACCATAGTCCTGTGTGCTGCCTGCCCACCCGCCCGGCCAGGGCTGCCTACACACACCATCCCGTTGTCTTGCTGAGACCTCTATTTCCCAAGGAGACTGAGGCCCGGAGATGTTGAGAAGCTGGTCCAGATTCTACCAGCTGATGACAGAGCTGAGCTGGGATTTCTGTCCAGGGCCCCGTGACTCGGAATGCTATGACATCAGGCACAGGGAAAGGGTTGGGCTGTGTTTCCGGAGCTGATTGGCTGGGCTGTGCGGCTTGCCTCCTTGTAGTTGCTCAATAAAATGCTGAATGAATGGGCGGGGCCTGCCCCCACCGTGAACCAAAAGGACTGAGAGCTGATGGCTTTGGCTCAAGTGCCGTCTCTGTTCCCTGGCCCAGTGCCTCCCTTTGGGTTGTGCGACCTTGGAAACAGTGACCCTCTCCACCCCGCCTTGGACAGCGTCTCCGAGTGGCGTCAGGAGAGCAGCTGGGGATTACCAGCGCCCTGGGGCTGGCAGGCTGTGCGCCAGATTCCTGGCAGGGACGCAGGGGAGATTGTCGGCCACGTGAGTGCGGAGAGCCGCCCACGTGCAGCTCTCGGACATGCCCGGCCCCACCCCCGTGGCTGCCAGGACTCCGCTGTGGGACGTTGGCCCACGGGGGTCTTGCTTGGTGTCCCGGCTGCGGTGGCTGTTCATGGGGGTCACGCTGCTGCGTGCCAAGAGCCTGCTCGTGGATTGCGGGTTTCACGTGCGTCCCGTGCCCCTTCTACCTGTGCCATCGTGGGTGGAGACCCCCGCCGCTCGCCCGGTGACCGCGGCAGCTGAGGGGCCTTCCCTGGTGAAGGGCTGATGGGGTACCCGTGCAGATGCTGGGGTGGGGGCGGGGGTGTTCAGAAGCACTCAGGCCTCTTCCTCCCATGTCAGGGCCCTGAGTATCCGTCCTCCGGGGAAAGCCGGCATTGAGCCTTGGAGTAATACAGGGTTTAGTGGGGTCTCCCTGCTGGTGACGGCGTTCCTGGACCTAGATCGATGCCCCGTGAGACAGAGACTCGGCTTCGGCGGGCAAGCCGCGGCCACCCGCGCAGCTTTGCCCTGCAGAAGTGGGTAGCGTCCCGGCCCCGTTAGCGCCCCTGGTCTGCAGGGGTCAGTGAACAACCACCACGTGCCCTGCGGCTTCCCATGAGCATCACCTTTAGGGCTCACCTGGCCTGGCCTCCAGAGCCTTCCGCAGGGACTCGAAGCCACAGCCCCTCCTGCCCTTGGTTCTGTTTAGGGCCATGCGGATGGACGAGGGGGTTGGACAGGCCGAGTTCACGTCCCAGCAACTGCACCGATCCCTGGGGCCCGGGCAGACTCCTGCCTTCCTTGCCCCTCTGCCACCCACGGAGAAATGGGGGGATGGATCTCAGCGGCTTCTCCAGGACGAAAGGAGGAATGTCTTAGTAATCATAAGCGTCGTGAATGCGGTACGCAGCAGGCACTCGGGCCGCGCTCGGGAAGTGTTGCTCCTGTTTCTCTCCTGTTCTTGTTTCTTGTCCATCTGTTTCCCCTCCCCTCCCCTCCCCCTTGTCTTCCCTTTCCTCTCCCCCCTCCTCATGCAGCGCCCCCAGTGGCCCCCTCCATTCCCATCCTCTCTCTGGTTCTCTGAGTGGCGACTGGAGGACCGAGGGGCTGCCCCAACTGGGGGGCTCCCAGCAGCCAGGCATTGAGCGGGACTGTATGCAGTCTTCGCCTGCTTCTCTGTCTGCCTTTGGCCTGCTGGGGGCTGGGGGCAGTCTCAGGAGACGCAACCCCGGAAAGGGGCTCTTGGACCAAGGGTCGCCCGTCAGGACAGAAGGCTTGGGGGAGAGGGGTAGGCGCCATGGAGGGGAAGCTATTGAGACATTCACTAGTGCTTTATTTATGACTTAGGATGTTTGTGGGGTGACCGGAGCGTAGCTGGAGAAGTTGTTGGCCAGAAGTCTGGAAGTGTCCACTGCATGGCGGGACACGGCTGCTGGGGGACCTCTCTGGGCAGGCAGATAAGGCGTGGGGACAGGGGCTGACGTTCGCTGAGCATCTGTCGCATGCCAAGCCCTGTGTGCAGAAGGGCAGAAGGAGAGCTGGCATCTGGGCCGGCCCACACCCTTCCTACAGAACCTCCCAGGTGCTAGTGGGAGAGGACAGGTGGCACTGAGGGCAGGGGCACATGGTCAGTAAATATCCCTCTGTTGGTCGTCAGAAGGAGAGAAGGTGTGTCCGCGCTTACAGGGCTGCGTTCCGGCACAGACTCTGCTTGGGGGTCCCGCCCTGCCCGACAGCTGGTGTGGCCCCCTTTACCTCTCCCCTCCTTCCACGGACTGTGAAAATGGTCAAACACGCAGCGGAGTTGGAGGCATTGTACGGTGCACACCCACACACCGATTGCTGCGATGCCCCCGCTGACGGCAAATTACGCTTGCTTTGTCACCTCTCTGTCCGCCCAGCCATCCTTCCGTCCGTCAGTCCGCCTTATTGTTATTTCTGGTGCATTGCAAGTGAGTCCCAAACATCCTGATCACCTGCGGAATCATTGCTGGATGTCCCCAACCTCACTTCCAAAATTTCTCACCAACTGCCCACCCTGTATACTCGCCCAGGGGTGCTCCTTCCCCAGCCAGAGCACGGTGGACGGAGTTGGATGGAGCCTGGGTTCCAATCCCAATTCTGCCATTAACAGCTGCGTGGCCCTCGGCAAACCATTTTCTTCTCTGGGTCCAGCTCTTAGCGGGGTTCACCTGTGTGTTTTAAGTAACGAGAGCTACCGATGACCGAGTTCCTATTTCGTGCTAGACACTTACTGTCACTAATCCCTTCAATCCAAGGATTGTTGTGCCTGACATTCGGGGGGATCGGGGGCAGCTCAGAAAGGTAAAGTAACTGGCCAGCAATCCTGCAGCCTGGTAAGTGGTCATCCTGGGTCTGTGTCAGCAGTCTGACCCAGAGCCCAGGCCTCAGTGCCTGCTGATGTTCTGAGATCATGTTTTGTCCCCGAAATGGCCAATTTTGTTCAGTCTGGCACACCACTGGTGACCTCTCAAGAGCTATCTCAACACAGAACTTTCCAGAACAGTCCCAGCCTACCCTGGGCATGGTGTCCCCTCTGCCTTATGTTAGCGTTTATCTTCTGTTAAACTCAGACCTTTATTTTCTAATTTCAAATACCCAAACAAGCAAATGAAACAGACCTTGGGTGAACTGGATGGTTCATTTTGCTGTGATTGTATCAGACTCTGCCAGGGGCTGAGTGTATAAAGCTTAGGTCACTGTCTTGCCCTCAAGGAGCTCCCAGACATCATCCCACCGGCGGGATGATGGACACACACCCGATCAGTCAGGGAGCTGTCTGGCTGTGTAACAGAGACTGAAACAAGAGAGGCTCATGCAAGAGACAAATTCATTTTTCTTCCACTTCCCCATCCAAATGGAAACAGTCATGGTGGCCCAGCACAGTTGGGACACGGTGTGCAGCCACTTTGCTGCTCTGCCGTTTTCAACATACTGTGTCCATCCCATGAAATAAGATGGTTGCTGTGGCTCCTGCCATCACATCTCCACTCCCACTGGGGGAGAGGAAGGGGCAGGAGTGCCCTGAAAGTTAAACACTTCCGCTCCCCTCTCGCTGGCCAGAACCTAGTCACATGGCCATTCCTAGCAGCTAGGGCACCTGGGAAATGTATTCTTTAGATGAGCATGGGTATATCCAGCTGACACTTTTGCCATTGTGGAAGAAAGGGAGAGTAGATATTATGGAAGCACCTAGGGTGTGTGCCACACTTAGGATGTAGAGTGATGGCCAGTTCCGTGGCAGGGATCACTCCCGGGAAAGGCAAGACTGGAAACAGCTCATCAAGGAGGTGACATTTGCGCTGAGCTCGAAGAGCAAGAGAATGGCAGGTGTCTTGGCACGTGTGTCACCAGTGTCCTGTCCTGAGGCTGGGGCAGGCATGGCCTGTCGTCTCTGTCTTCCTCCCTGAGCAACAAGCAGCCCTGGAAGCCTGCCCCGCATCCCCCCAGCGGGCAGGTGATTGGCTAGACCTGCCCAGTGAACCCCATCCGCCCCTGCTATTTCATGAGGCAAGGGGGTACCGTGGGCATCTCACTGCCCCCGCAAAACACATCAGCTGTGGCTGACCGCATCAGCTAGCGGTGGGTGCGCCCCATGCCCGCTCCGCATCCAGTCATGTCCTCTTGGTGGCTCGAACTTGGCCACGATGGGGCCATTTCCATCACGACAGTCAGAGAAGATGACGAATCAGGCATTTCCCCGCCGCCGGGGGCGGGAGGGGGCGGTCATTAGACATTTACCAACTCAATAGTCACTGCGTCCGCCCTTTCATCCTTTCTTAACGGAAGCCTTGCGGAAAGGTCTGAGTGGGGACCTCTGCGCTAATAGGGGGTTCGCACTGCACGGCGCTTCCCTCCTTTGGAAGATCTGGCTTTGCCTCAGGGTCACAGTTCGGAATGTCAGCTCCTCCGGTGCAGAACTAAGGTTGCGGGGATGAGTGGGGAGATTTGGGAGGCCCACAGGACTGTCGGGGGTTGTCCCTTGCTGTGAGGTCCCCGGCACGTGTCTGGGACACCTACGGGGTGGCTGGATGGGGCCGGTGCTAGGGAAGAAGCCACGTGGTTCGGCAGAAAGGGGACGTGCGTTTGGGGATTGGAGGCTTCTGACCGGACAATGCTGTACTTTTCCTAGGTAGATGATCTAGATCATTCATCACTGAGGGGAACCACTCAGTGCTGGGCCTTGCCCACCCTGCGGTCCCAGACGAGCACGTGCGCCACGTAGGCTCCGTCCGTTTCCTTCTCTCTGGCTGCAGAGTGGGCCGGGCTTGTCGGGATGTGCTGACAGGTGGTGATTCACTGGCTTGGAATGTCCGCATTTACCTCCTTGAAAACGATGCCCCTGGTACCAAAGGCTCCGGCTGGATTGGTGTGCGGGTCTGTTCCCCACAGGTGCTGTAGCTTCAGCTCGCCCCCCCTCCCGCCCCGCCCCGGGGCCGCCAGCTCCAGATGTGCACTCACTTGGGCAAGAGCGGCGGGCCCGGGGCCAGGTCTGTAGCCCTGCGCATGGAACAAGCCACAGAGACCCAGACTCCACGGTCTCAGGGACCAGTGTAGACATGGCCCCTTCTGGCATGTCTCTACACTAACCCCGAGATGGGAAACTTCTCTCTGCTGGAAGACAGCTGTTCTGACAAGGTTGCCCATCTGGCCGGCATGGATGGGGGGATGCTCAGCGCCTCCCTCTTCCTCTGGATGAGTCCCTCTCTGTGGCAGGACAGGATTGTCACCCCTGCAGGCTGATTCCTGGTGGCGTTCCCTTCCAGCAAATGGTCTGGGTCAGAGGCTGTCCCTGGGAAAACCCATGGAAGGGTCCAGGAGAGAGTCCCTCCACCCAGGGGTTCCTGGGAGGCTTCTCAGCAGTGGCATCTGAGCTGATACACGAGGGCTCGAGGATGAGCCAGCCAAGGGATGCCTGGATGGCTCAGTTGGTGAAGCATCTTGATCTCAGCTCAGGTCATGATCTCAGGGTCGTAAGTTCAAGCCCTGCATTGGGCTCCACGCTGGGCATGGAGCCTACTTAAAAAAATTAAAAAAAAAAAAAAAAAGGATGAGCCAGCTAGGGAGAGTGGGAGGTGGGTAGCTACCAGGCAGAAGTCACAGGGGCGTGACACTGGCTTGTCTGGGAACTGGGAGCCGCTGGACAGGAGCAGAGGGGCATGGAGACAGAGGACCTGGGACAGCCTTGGGGGCCCTGTTAGGCTCTTATCTTAAGCAGGTGAAGGTCAGATGTGCATTCCAGAAATGGTGTCCCACCAGCAGCTCTGAGTTAGGCTGGGAGGAGCAGACACCCTGGGCAGGGAGGCCAGCTTGGGGCCTGCACGCTCTCTCCTGGAGTCCACGGCCAAGTGCGTGAGGGAGCCCGAGCGTTCAGTAGTAATGGAAGACACCCCAAACCTGTCTCCGACTTGGGGCTGCTCCAGAGGTGGGAGGGGGCTGCTGGTCCTGAGAGGCCTTGGGCTGTCTTGTTCGTCTTCCCAATGACCAGTTTCCATGTTGGCTCACCCCCTCAGCTGCCATCTGCAGGAGACGCATGTGGGCAGGGGCATCGCTGCCTAGGTGCCCAAGGAACCAAAGAGACACACAGGAGCCTCCTGTTGGCTGCAGGGGCCCCGGATGTGGACAGTCTAGGGGAAGTCTCTGGGGGAGCCCGCTGCCCCCCGGGCCTCCGCACTGGGCAGCCTTTGTTCTTGGGACTGGTCTGCCTCCTCACAGCCTGGCCAGAGCTGGCATCCCTCTGGTCAGGGCCCTCAGCCCGGCCTCGTCATCTCGGCGAGTGATTCATGCGGGGGGCCGGGGTGGGGGTGGTAATAGCAAACCCATTACGTCCCCGTCCCCGAGGTCACTTCACACGAGGGACAAATGGTTCATTGAGGTTGGTTTGGCTGCGGGCTGGCCCCAGCAGCACTGGCGGTGGCGAGATTCCAGGAGGGCACCCCTGGATCACCTCCCACACAGAGCATTCTGCCCCCAAGGCTCTGGGCCAAGACTCAGAAGCTGCATGTCAGGTACAGTGTGGCACAATGGGGACATCCAGGCCGAGGGACACATCAGGGACACACAGCCTCCTCTCAGTGCGTGGTGGGCAGGAATGGGCAGAAGAATCCAGACGGCAGGGAGCCCCCCCCCCCCACATTTTGGCTACTGACCTCGTTGGGCCCTTTGTCCCCAAGGTCGTGCTTCTGAGCGTCTTCCGAGTGAGCTGGCTGGCTACTCTTATTCATCCATTCTTCTCTGGAGCGGTAGCAAAGGCGATGCACGGCCGGCCCGGGATGCTCAGTGGAGGCAAGGAGGATGAGGAAGAGAGGGAGGAGGAGGAAGGGGAGAGGGAAGGGGAGGGGGAAGGGAGGCTGGGGACCTGCCGGCTCAAGACTGTCCCCAAATACCCGTGGCTTCCTGCTGAGCCCCTAGAGGCCTGGCATAGACAGAGGCTGAGGCACTCAGGCTTCTCCCCTCCCTCCACCTGGACCCCGGGTTTGCCCCCTGGGCAGAGCTCTGGAACGCGTGGGTCCTGGGCTCACAGGCTGAGGAGGAGCATGGAGCCTGGGTGGGCCTAGACACTTGCTCCTCCCCCGACAGTCTCAGGCTCTGAAGCCCTGGGGGGGGTGCGCACGGGCTGGTTTCTGGGGACAGTTCCCCACGGCAGCCAGCTGATGGGAAACCGGTTCTTTTCCAGGCCCCAGAGCAAGCCCTCATCTTTCCCTTGCAAACTTCCGTAGTCAGGTGTCCCCTGTTGCTAGGGACGTCTGGGAGCTGATGTCCCCCTAGGGGACCCTACTCTAAGCCTTCCCCAGGAGGCCCGTGTCTCAGCCCCTTCCTCAGAATGAGGGGCATGTGCCCCAAACTCCAGCCTCCTAGAAAGGCTGCTGGCAAACCGTACCTCTTCATCTTCTTTCCACTTTTCTGTTTTTTTTTTTTCACTTTCTATTTTTTTCAAAGATTTTTTATTATTTATTTGAGAGAGCAAGAGAGAGAGGGTGAGAGAGAGCACGAGAGGGGAGAAGGTTGGAGGGAGAAGCAGACTCCCTGTGGAGTGGGACCCCGATGCAGGACTAGATCCCGGGACTCCGGGATCATGACCTGAGCTAAAGGCTGTCGCTCAACCAACTGAGCCACTCAGGCGCCCTATTTTTTTTTTTTTAAGATTTTATTTATTTATTTGACAGAGAGAAACACAGCCAGAGAGGGAACACAAGCAGGGGGAGTGAGAGAGGGAGAAGCAGGCCTCCTGCTGAGCAGGGAGCCCGATGCGGGGCTCAACCCCGGGACTCCCGGATCATGACCTGAGCTGAAGGCAGTTGCCTAACCAACTGAGCCACCTAGGTGCCCTTTTTTAAAGATTTTTATTGTGTGTGTGTGTGTGTGTGTGTGTG
Organism: Spilogale gracilis; assembly: GCA_004023965.1. Lineage (NCBI taxonomy): Eukaryota > Metazoa > Chordata > Mammalia > Carnivora > Mephitidae > Spilogale > Spilogale gracilis. The sequence continues at coordinate 15,805 of PITA01011284.1, read as the reverse complement.
TGTGTGTGAGAGAGAGAGAGAGAGAGAGAGAGAGAGCGCACAAGCACAAGCTGTGGGAGGGGAGAGGGAGAAGCAGGCTCCCCTGCCCCCAGCAGGAAGCCTAATACGGGGGCTCAACCCCAGGACCCCGGGATCATGACCTGAGCCAAAGGTAGCCGCTTAACGACTGAGCCACCCAGGCGTCCCTCACTTTTCTATTCTTGAAAAGAGTAAAGTTGATAACCTTCTTCCATGGGCAAAAGCTATAGTGAGGCGAACTTTAATTCTCTCCCTCCTGCCCTGTCTCTTTCTAGCTCTGTCTCTACCACTCTCTTCTTCTTAAACAGCTCAAACTGAACAAAGACAGAGTAAGCAACATTGATAGGCACTGAGCTCCCTGCCGCTGGGGGTGTTCAAGGGTGAGGCACATGGGCATTTACTTAGGGGGTGGGCATTGAAGGGGGAATCCCAGCGAGGGCTGCACATGCCCCCGTAAGCCCTGAACACCCTTTTGAGAGGGTGCCAAGGAGGGAGGGGCTTCCCCCTTTCCTGTCCTTCCTGTGTTGATGGCTGCCACTTCAAGAGTCAACCCATTTTCCTCCCACCTGCTTGCTAGCTGTCTCCCGGGCGGGGGAAGGGAGCACTGTTAAGGCATGTGGCCAGAGTCCAAGGGGGCAGGCAGACAGCAGCTCCCTGGGGACAGTGTCACCTCGGTCACTGTGGCGACTTTAAAAATAAGTTCGGCCACAGAGGGCCTGTTGCCTTTCTTCTCTGCTCGGATCCCGCTCCTATGCTCTTGTTCTTGCTGACGTGGAGCTGGGGGAAGGCTGGTGACTCAGCTCTTGTCCCCACACTGCAGCCGTGGTGAGCCGACTCCAGCCTCTGAGCCCTCCGAGCGGGGTGCCTGCTTGGGAAAGGCGGGTAGAGGTCAGGACGCCGAGGGGACAGCTTGTCCTCTTGGTATGTGGCCCGGCCAGGTGTCCTGGCAGCCCCAGAGGTGAGGCCCAGCCACTGGCTGCTTTGAGGCTGGGCAGGTGCCAGGCCGGCCCCTCCTCCCGGGCCCCTGCGTGACTTTGGACCTGCTGCGAGGGCAAAAGCATTGGTTTTTGTTTTTTTTTTCCCCATAAGCTGGGATGGGGTGGGAGGGATGCTGTGTGGCCCAGCTCAGCTCGCCTCTACCCTCAGCTGGCTGCCAGCAGGCTTGGGACTCAGGCCCCATCCAGAGTGCTGTTCTGGGGGCTGGAGTAGGAACGGACGGGGTAGGAACAGACTGTGTGAAGAGGGAACAAATTAGGAGGACAGCATGAGCCATTGTCCCCCTCCTGCCACTTCCTGACTGGGTGCTAACTCCCCAAGCTCATGGTGGGGACCCTGGCATCTGACTGTGACAACCAAAAGCCCACGGGACATGCCAGAGCCGCCGGGTTTAGCTGGTGAGGAATCATCTCAGAGGGTCAGCGCTTCCCAGAAGTCTTCTGTCCCCTCCCACCCTGTGTTAGCCACCTGTGCCCCTCCGCCCCCTGCCCTTGGCTCTGGTGGTCCCCGTGGCTTTTCCATCCCTGCAGGAAAATTTACAAGTGAAACATAAAATGGGAGGGCCAGGCAGGGCTGCAGGCTGCTGGGGTCCTGAGCATCTGTCTTGGGGGGGGGGGGCTGGCTTGGGCGGGGCAGGGGCGGGAGGCCAGCCGCCAGGGAGCAGGGAGCTTGCCTGGGTCCTGCCGGCCAGCACCCTCCTTCTGTGACCCAAAAGCATGAATTTAGAAGAGTGATACTTTGTTTAAAAAGCTCCCTGCCTCAGAGATAAGGCCCGGGCCCGCTGTGGTTAGTTTGCTGTAAATTTTCTGAACAAAGCAGGCTGGGGCAATAGCTGGGAAGTCTGGGGAACAGATTAGTCATCTGCTAAGAAAACGGCGTTCCCCTTTGAAGTGAAACCTTATGGTTGCATTTAAGCAGCCAGGCAGGTGGGGTAAGGTTGTCCCGTGGGCCACACGCTGTGCCCACCGATGGGCTTCACGGGAAGACGCACAACCCGGCAGTCCAAGAGACCTGGTGGTCGGACTCTGACGGCGTCCCAGGGCCATATAAAGGGATATGGGGTCCCGGCGCCTTGGTTGGGGTGCAGACAGCACCCTGCCTGTCATCCCGAGTGCTGGGGCCGGGGCAGGGGCTGCCTGGCGGCTGGTTCTGAATGTCCCCTACGCCCCCATGGGCTGATTCCCCACCAGGAGTCACAGTCACCTGGCCATCCTCTAAGGAAACAGGACTTTGTCATTCCTTAGGGATTGGACAGGTTCTTGGGGCGTCCTTCTTGCATGTCTGCAGGCAAGGAAGCAACTGTCTCAAGGGGCCTCCCAGGGGACCCGGGGATGGTCACTCTGATATTGAGGACAGAAATGACAGACAGGGAGCCCCCGGGGCGACACCTTGGGGACGCTGCCTGGCAGAGGGAGCACCTGGGGCAAAGGTCCTGAGGCAGAGGCAGTAGGAAGAAGCGGGCCAGTGAGTAGACCAGGTGGACAGGGGCGCAGACCATTGGTACCTTGGCAGCCAAGGTAAGGAGTTTACACCTGATTCAAGTGTGAACGAGGCCACGGGAGGTGATTAATCTGATCTTGAAGCCTGGCTGAGACGTGGATGGAGGGGGCGAGAGGGGAAGCAAGCTCCTGGGTGAGGAGGCTCTGCAGGAACGCAGGAGGGAGAGGGTGGCCACACGGTGACAGCCACTTGTTCGATTCTGATGTATTTTGTGAGCTGGTTGTTAAGCACAACCATTATTAGAAATTTAATCATGTAGTGTATAAACATATAATTAATATTTTGGGGAATGTAGATATACTAAAAAATAAACTCTATGTAAATTACTGCTTAAAATTAAGTGCCATGGAATTAATATGGTCCAGCAGTTTTGCTTCTGGGTAAATGCCCCAGGGCGGGAACGGGGACTCGGAGAGACGGGTGGGTGCCCAGTTTCCCCACAGCGTCAGTCACAGCAGCTGAGAAATGGAAGCAACCCAAGTATTATCCATCGGCGGATAAATGGATAAACAGACTGTGGCGTGGACCAAGGATAGAACATCAGCCTTAAAAAGGAAGGAAATTCTGACACACTCGACCACACGGACGAACCTCGAGGGCGTTAGACTGTGAACTGAGCCCAACACAAAGGCATGGGCACTGTGATTTCCCTTGTGTGACGTTCCCACACACAGCCAAGCTCACAGAGGCAGAAAGCAGAGTGGCAGCTGTCGTGGGCTGGGGGAGCAGAGCGGGCGACAAGGATTCCTGCTGGACCGGAAGAAGCGTTTCAGTTTGGGGGGACGGCCACCATCCTGGGAATGGCCAGGACTGATGGGCATCCAGCAGCGTGAATGCACTTAATGCCATTTTCCTGTATAGGCAGTTAAAGTGCTAAATTTTACGTTATGTGTATTTTAGCATGATAGAAAAATGCAATGCCCTATTAGAAACAAATCATATAAAACTAAGCTATCTATTGGATTTATATAATACAAATTCCTCACAAGTCATTATATTATGAACAAAGGTAATAAATACACAGAACTCACACTTCCTAAGTCTTTCAGCACATTTTACTATGTCCTCTGTATCTGGAACCCGGCGTCGCCTGTGCCATGTGTACGATTCCCAGAGCTCCCCAGAGCTCCCCAGCTGTGCCTTCCACCATACTACACTTGTAACTCAGAATTGGCCAGGGCAGGAATATTTACACCCCAGAAATAGGCAAATGCTACATAGTAATCAGGTGGGTTTTTTTTTAACCCTTAGAGTGCCGGTTGTTAGACATTAGGCAGCCTGTACCCCTGGATGGGGGGGGGGCGCTGAGACCTGAGTTGGGGGCACTTGAGGTCAGAAGCAGCCCGACATGCAGATATTTTGGAGACAGAAAGTCACTGATGGCCTGGATGTGGGGCTGAGGGAAACAGGGGACCCAAGGCTGACGCCTAGACACTTGGCCTGCAGCCGCCGGGTGGATGGAGGGACCGTGGACAAAGGTGGCGGACTGAGCAAGCGTGGGCAGGGCTGAGACTCCTGACATGGGCTCCTGTCCTGGTCTTTGAGGAAACAGATGGTCCACTTAACAGGGTGTCCTGTCCAAAGGTCCAGGGCAGCTGGGCAAAGAGCCACCATCCTCCCTCTGCTCCCCAATCTCTACATGGAGCCCCGGGTCACGGATACCCCGAGGCTGAGCCAAACAGCTCTTTCCACCCATCGACTTCCTCCCTCCCTCCCCCCGTCTTTCCCGAGGCTCATCTCACCAGGGCCTGACCCGCGGGTTTCTCTCCAGGCCTGATCTTTCCCATTTCCAGAAAGCTTAGAACGGGACTTTATGTTAGACCCTTCTTACCCATTCCCGGCCCCTCAGGTGTTGTTAAAACTTGCCCTCGGAGTGTCCCCAGCGCCTCTGTCTCCTCGGGTTGGCCACCTGCAGAACAGGTTCAGGGGCTCACAGACGTCTTTGGGACGTACGGGTGGGGTCACGTCACAGTCTGCAGGATGTCCAGGGCTCACTGTTACAAGGGCCCACGTGCGAGGGGCTTCACACAGCAGAAATGTCTTCTCTCACGATTCTAGAGGCCAGAGGCCTGAAATCGAGGCATCAGCAGGGCCTCGCTTCCTCTGAAGGCTCGAGGGAAGGACCCTTCCTCACCTCTTCCAGCCTCTGGGGTCCTATGTGTCCCCGGCTTGTGGCCAGTCCCTCCCATCTCTGCCTCTGACTTCACATGGTTTCTCTGTGTCTTCTCCTTTTTGGCTTCTTCAGGGACACTTGTCTTTAGATTTAGGGGACACACTAATCCAGGGTAATTTTTATCTCGAGATACTCATCTTAATTACATCTGCAGAGAGCCTCATACCGAATCAGGGCCCGTTCTGAGGTTCAGGTGGATGTGTGTTTTTGGAGCATCCACCACGGGTCTCGTGGGGGAACCTGGGAGGTGGGTGTCCCCTCCGGTGTCTGCTCTAATCACACTCTTTCCCTGGGCCAGACCTACAGTCTCGTCTCCTCCGTGGCCTTGGAAGAGTGCACCACTGCAGAATGCGGACGTCTTGTCGTTCTCTTTTTCTTGCCAAATTTAAGCTTGCTTTCCTCTCTCTGCGGCTGCTCACTCTATCTGCCCAGCACCCCTGCCAGGGCTGCTGGTCCCTCCCTCCCCCTCCCCCTCCCCTAACTGTTCTGCCCTGAGAAGAGGACTAGGGACCCCTTCCCATAAGGATCAGGCCTACTCTGCAGACTGAGGAAGCCATCGGGGTGATCAAAGGCTGGGCTGAGAAAGGGCTGGGTGCAGGATATCAGCAGGGAAAGCGAGGCCGAGGAGTGACCAGATTGCCTTCAGAGTCCGGAAAAGGTGATTATTTATGTGAAGGGTAGTGCCCAGCTGTTTCCCATCTCCTCTGAAGACAGGGAAAAAGAAGAGGAAATGAATGATGTACACTCAGAGCAGTTGGTCAGATATAAGGGTGAACTCCTTGGCTGGGAGTGTGGCCAAGCGCCGGGCAGGGTCTCCAGAGGGAGCGTGGGGAAGCCCCTTACCTGGAAGTGTCAGGGCCTGGCAGCTGGGGGGATGCCGAAGGCAGGGGTATGGACCAGATGGGCACTTTCTGGCTGCCGAGGTTGGTTCCCTCCTGCCGTCGTCCTTTGGGTTCCCACAGGAGCATTTTGGCGAGGCATGCACCCTGGCTGGGCTCCCCAGAGATAAGCACAGGACTAAGAATGAACAATAAGTATGACTCTGTGCTAATCTGGGGGAGCTCCAAGCCTGCTCAATCGCATGGCGGGTCTCCACTCCCCAGGTGCTTTCTACAAACTTTGGAGCAGAAGGCCACCTTCCGGCGGCTTCTAGGGACAGTGTACCACGTGACTCCCCCATGGGGGGGGACGGAGTGAGGGGGTGGACAGGTGGCCCACAGGGCTGGACTGTCAGGCAGGCCCCGGCAGTAGCTTTCCAGCAGGACATGCGGGGGGCCGCTGCGAAGGCCGTCGGGGTGCCCGCCATGGCAGCGGCGACTCTCCCGTTGAAACCCGGGCTCCCAGGCAGGGGAGGGTGTGTGCGCGTCTGAAATGTCTGTGGTTTTGCAGTTCCATGTCCACAAACTCACTTAGTTGAAAATAGTTCAAAATATCCAAAGCATGAGGGAGGGAGTGACCGGTTTTCTTTAAAAAAAAAAAAGAAAGGCCCCTAATTCAGCTACTTGATAAAGCTACCCAGCCTAGTGTGTTCTCAGGAAGAGGTGGGAAATGACCGGGATGGCAGGCAGGCCTCCGCCTCCCTTGCCCATTTGGGATCTTTCCAGACTAGGGGTGTGGGGGCTGGGAGGGGAGTGGCAGTGACCAACCCGGAGACCTGGATGAGCTCTCAGGCACTGACAGGCCTCTGGGGCAGGAGGGCCACCAGCAGGGAGGGTCTATTCCCTCTTGTGGACTCTCAGCCTGCCTCTCGGGGGCAGAGGTTCTGGGTCTAAGGTAATGAGAGGGAGAGTAGGCCCGAGCCCAATGGCTAACTAGAAGGGGAGCCCCTTCCTGGGGGCTCCATCCTTTTGCTGGTCAAGTTCCAACCCAGCCTGGAGGACCTGCGTGCCCTCCTTGTAGGTGACAGAATCGAGTCAGTGTTTGCGAACTGATGGGCACGGGTAGAAACGGCTGTCTTGGAGGGCAAGACCAGACCTGAGGTCCGGGGGAGATGAGGAGCCCCTTCTCCCCATTCCGGAACTCCTTCCTTCGGAGCCTATGAAATATCGTCGCGTGACCAAGGGGAAAGATGGAGGTTTACTCCCTGCCACCAAGCAGCCCCCTCACCCTATTGTGGAAGCCGCGGGTGGCAGTTCTGGCTGGGACGCCCCTTCCTTGCCCCTCCCGCGCCCACCCTCCCAGAGTCTGGCACCTTTTCTGGTCACCGGGCTCGGAGGAGGGTGCGGCAAGGGACCCCGGGAGTGGACGGGTGGGGGTGGGGAGTCGCTGGAGGGGCCCCCATCCCCGGGCCACGTGACCCCGGCTCTCGCCCCTCGGTTCTCGGCTCCGGGTCCGCAGGTGGGGGTCCCTCGGCCCGCCACCTCGGGCGCTTAACCCTTGCAGGCGCTGAGCGCGGGAAGGCGGCGGCGGCGACGAACTTTGTTTGGCTGCGTAAATAAAACCTCCCGCTGGAGGAACCCTGCGCCCCAGGGAAGGGGAGGAATCTCTTTCCCCCCCCTCGGCGCCGCCCCCGCGCCACCGCCCGGCCCCCACATCCGCCCACATCTGGCCGCGGCGGGGCGTCCGGGGGGGAGGGGCCGAGCCGCGTCGGTCGCCGTCCCGGGGCGCGGGCCAGGCGGGGAGGAGCGGGGCACCGGGTCGGGCGCCCAGGACTCGGCCTGTCCCCGCGGCGGCGGCGGCTCGGGCCCCAGCCCCCTGGGCTCCAGCCTTGACGGGCGGGCGGCGCAGCCAGTGCGAGCCGGGGAGGCCGGGCCGGGTGCGGGAACCTGATCCGCCCGGGCGGCGGGGGCGGGGCGGGGCGGGGGCGCGGGGAGCCGAGGCCCGGAGCCCGCCCGCCTCCCCCATTCATTCAGCCGAGCCCGGGGGGCCGAGGGGCTCGGGCGGCCAGCTCTGCTCGGCGGGAGCGCGGGCGCAGGGCCCGGGCCGCCGGGGCGCTTCCTCGCCGCCGTCCTCCGCGCGCCGCGCCACCCGCCAGCCACCATGTCCGACCCCGCGGTCAACGCGCAGCTGGACGGGATCATCTCGGACTTCGAAGGTGGGTGCCGGACGCGCCGCGGCCGCTCAGAGGGGTGGACGGGACCCCCCGAAGGGGCGCCCTCCCGCCGCGCGCCCCCCGGCTCCGCGCCAGCGTCGCCTACGTGGAGGACCCGGTTCGGGGGCCCGCGCGCCTCGGCGGCCCCCGCGCTGCCTCCCGGCTTCCTTCCTTTTATTGTATTTGCCGAGCGGCGACAGCCCCCTCGAGGGCTCGCGGGCAACTCGCGGAACTGGCGGGGGCTCGCGGCTCCCTCGGGGCCGTCACTCCGTGCCCTCCGTGCGGCGCTCCCCGTCGGCGCTCGGGCCCCCGCGGCCCTGCGGTGAGGCGGGGAGCGGGTCACCCGCCCCTGCGTCCTGCCCAGAGCGCGGCCGCCCTCCCCCACAACAGTTTCGGGGCTGGACCGAGCCGAATTCCGGCCGGGGAGGCCGCCGAGCGGACACGGCTCGGGTCTAGAGGGGGGCGCCCCTTGGGCCCCCATCCAGGCGCGGGGACACCCCCTTCAGGCTCCTGGAGTCGGGCGGCGCGGGGGAGGAGGGGCCTGCGTGCCGGTAGGGAACGCATTTTGGTCCCCTCCCCCCTTGGGGGTTTACTGAGTGTGCAGAGACTCGGGGGGCTCTTCCCTGCGAGTGCGCCGGTCTTCTCAGCCCTGCGCCTGTGTCTGTGTGCCTGTGTGCGCGCCTTCCTGCGTCCTCGTGACCGCCTGTGGCTCTCCGTCCTGGGGAGTAAATAAAGCGTTCGTGAGGGAAGCTCACACAATAGTCTGCAATACTTGTGGGCCCGGAATTCTGAGGGGCGGGCCTGCCTCTGCTGGAACCTGGAGCCCCCGCCCCTTCGAGGGGCTCCCAGGCAGCCTTAGGCAGAGCCCTCTGGTGGGCCCGGCCTTGGGGTGGCTAGGCTGGAAGGAGTTTTGACGTCCAGGTGCCAGGCGGAGCCAGGAGGTCCTCTAGCCCCCTGGGGGTGGCGGGGATGGGTCGGGGGCAGCGCCAGGGCGAGGATGTGTGTGCCCGGGAGCTTTGGGACACACATGGTCTACCTGGAGTCAGGGGCACTTCGGGGACGAGATTCTGGCTGGACCCCAAGCAGAGCCCTAGTGGCCGTGATTCAGGGCTGGGCCTGGGCTGGCTTGGGCAGGGTTGTGGAGAGACGAGAGTGCTTGGGGTCTAGTGGCCGGCACACCCATGTAGGGGTCGGGCCTGCGGTCGGCTGGCTCGGTGGTAGCGCAGCGCTTCTGTGATTCAGACACTGAGCACAGAAGAATGGGGGTTGTGGTCCACAGGGCTGGGATGACTTCTGCCCTGCTGTTGGGACATTTGGGGTAATGTGCTCCTACTGGGGTCTCCCTACCTCTCCTTCCTTCTATTTCGCCTCCTGCGGGCCCAGAGTGTGGCTCTCATCTCCTTTGAGACTCCCACTGTTGTTCTGAGGGGGGTGGGGGGGTGGGGGTTCTTTCATCTTCTAAGTGTCCAAGTGCCAGAACCGGCGGTCTGGAGACGGCTGCCCCCTTCAGGTCCCGCGCTGTGTGTGCACCGTCCCTGGAGCCAGTGGAAGTGAGCTTGGCCTGCAGTCCCTGACCCCAAAGCCTCCCGCAGGAAGTGGGGCTTGTGGGGGAAGAACAGGATTCCGCAGTGGCCCTGAGGCAGGAGGGGGAGGTGGAGATTTGGGGGTGGCGTGGTCTTGCAGCTGTTCCAGTTTTCACCTCTGCCTCTGGGTCCCCGTGTGTAACTCCATCCTGACCGCGGCGGGCCCCATCCGGAGATGCTGGCCGCCTCTGCTCTGTCTCCCGGGCGGCTTCTTGACCCTCTCATTTGGTCAGAGACAATGGCCTCTTTGAGACCAGCCTGGTGCGACAGTGGGCAGCCCTGTCACCCCAGAGGGAGATTTCTCACTCTTTGGGACCCTCTAGTTCCCCGTCACCAGTTGCCCAGTTGTGCACTCTGACCAGCTGGGCGAGCTCTGAAGGCAGAGGGGTCGGGCGTTAGAAGCCTCCGGGCTTCTGGGTGGGAGGGTGTGTGAGGGCCCTGCTCGCCCGCTCAGGGATCGGCATGGTCTCCGTAAGTGCCCTAGGAGCTCGGAGTGGAGCTGGGTGCTGGAGGATGCTGGGCCTGGACAGGTTGGAGGTGGGGAAGAAGCCATGTGCAACGGGAACAGGGTGGACCTGAAGCTGCGGTGGCGGATACAGTGTCGCTGGTCCAGGCAGAGAAAGACAGTGGAGGAGGCAGGCAGACCTTGGGCCAAGAAGGTCGGAATTCAGTTGCAGGAGGGAGGAGGAGAGCACTCAGGTCCCAGGCCGCAGGCAGAAGCGGGGGAGGCCGGAATAAGCTGGTCCATTGGAGAATGGGGCACAAGGAGGGGCCAGTTGGAGCAGATCAGAGTGCCAGGCCAGGCATGCGCGCCCGGAGTTGGGACTGTCCTGGGGAGGCCGCCGAATGGTGAGGGCAGAGTTGGAGGAGCTCTGCTCTGGGTCCGAGGGCTTTCTCGGGGTTTCCGCAAGGTAAGACAAAGAGGGTTGGGAAGGAGCTGGATGGCCCCTCAGCCGCTGGTGGGTGCGGCCTGTCACCACGCACATGCTCGGGGCCTTCACCAAAGCCCAGCAAGTTCCCAGCCATGGCGTCACGGGGGATGGTTTGCAGCCTTGCAGACTGGAGTCCTGCAGGGGGTCCAGAGGGTCCTCACTGGGTGTCTTTGCGAGGTTTGGAGCTAATGGGAGTATCCGGGCCAGGGTGGTGAGCCGCAGCAGGGCGGGGGGGAAGGTGCCTGGGGAGGGGTGCAGGATGGGTGTCCAGGCTGGAGCAGCACATCCCTGCAGGGCCCCTGGGAGACTGGCCCAGGCCTGTGGGCATGTGGGTCTGCTGATGCCTCACTCCTGGGGCACATCTGCCCCCCCGCCCCGGGGAGCACCCTTCTCGTTTTGGCTCTGTCATGTTGTCGAGGAGGGGAGGCACTCAGCCGGTCCTCTCTCGCGTGCGTGTCTGTCAGGTTCTTGTCTCCCCCAGGGTCCTGAGAGGGTGGCAGCGGTCTTCATGTGGTAAACACCCCACACTGGCCTTGGCCTTCCCTTGAAGGACAACCGTGGGGCTCTGTGGAGAAATCCCCTGTAGGGGTGAGAAGCGGGTTTTGTATTTTGCTCATGTGATTTTTGTGGAGAATTTTGACCACCCTCCCCCCCACCTTGCCACCAGGACCTTGAGCCTGGGACCAGTGACTTGTTCTCTGATCTCACCCCCGGTCGGTGGAGGCACGCAGCCGTAGGATGGCGCGTTCTTGGGCGAGAGCAGGCCAGATCTGTTATCGCAAACGCTATTACAAGTCTGGTCTTTGTGTAACAAAGCCCTTCCAAGTGCCAGCTGTGGGCCTGCCTTCCTCAACGCTGTTTGCTGGAACCGTGTTTGCCTGCGGTGGAAGGATCCTGAAAGTCCTTGACGTTTGTGGATCCTCAGGCCGACCCAGAACCTCAGTGCTCTGGTCCCACAGCCGTGCTCTGCTGCGTACAGGTTGTGCCTGCCCTTCTAGACTCTTTGCTGTCACTTTGGGGGACCCTTCTAGGGGGAGTCCTGGAGGCTCTGGGCCCCGGAGAGCAGGCCAGTGGGGCTGGGAGGTGGGGGCAGGGAGTGGGTCTCCGGGGAGGGGGGAAGGGCAGGCGGACAAGCCCGCTCATCTAGGAGCCCAGACACTCTGAGACAGGGCGCCCCTTTCCTCCCAGAAGGACGAGGCCTGTTGCTTGGTGATGGGTACAGACTTGTCCCTAATTAATGCCAGTGGGCCTCTCCGGTGACACCTCCTGCTTTTCAGCCAGACTCAAGGCCCCTTGTGAGTGCCACCGCCTGTCATGGCACCTTGGTGGCAGGAGCGGGAACCGTGTGGCGATGAGGTCACTCGGCCAGACTGGAGGAGCCGGGCCGGAGGAATTCGGCCGGTGCCTCTCCTGCAGCGATGAAGGGACCGCTTCCTTAGGGTCCAGCTGCCACCGCGGCAGGGCCCGGGTGCTCTGTGTGTCCAGAGCAGGGGACCGGGCACACCCTGGACTTTGGTGTGGGGAGGGGGGCTGCGGTGCACGCACGGGGTAGCAGGAGCACCCGCGTCGTGGGTCCCAGGGCCAGGTGGAGTGTCAGACCTGGGCTGGGGAGGTGGGGGCCCACCTCACGGCATGGAGCATCGCTGAGAAGGGCTTTCTGGAGGACACGGATCTTTAGGAGGGTTTGGAACAAGGCAGGTGGGCAGAGCTTGCTTCCAGGGAGGGAGAACCTTCCAGAAAGCGACGGATGGGACATCCGAGAGGTCTCGTGGTGCAGTGCTCAGGAAGGCAAGCCCGCTGCCATTGATCGCTGTGTGACGCACGGGAAGTCTCTGAGCCCGAGCCTCAGTTTCCTCTCTGCAAGGCTTGTCCTGGGATTTAGGTGGATGTGGCCAGCAGCACCGAGCACAGGGCCTGCTCCCAGGAACGCGGTGGGGAGGGTGCTGCTGCTGTTCGTGGAGGTGGGGGGTGGGGCATTTGCAAGGGACAGGTGGGGGCTAACTCCGAAATGTCGGGATCTGGGGGATGGAAGGGGTTCCAAGGCCACAGGCAAGGACCTCTCTGGTCCCCCCCAAGCCGGATGCCCTGCCTGGGCCCTGGGAGCCCGTGAGCTCCACCTCCCTGCCCGTCAAGGGCTGGGGGAAGCCTGGGCACGGGGTGGGGGCTCTAGAGGCTTCCCTGCCTGGAGAGAGAAGCCCAGAGCTCAGGCTTCCAGGGCCAGTGGTGGGCATAGCCAGCCCAGTGCCCGGCACGTGGGGGGCACTTGCTAAGAAAGGAAGGAAGGAAAGAAGGTGGGGGAAGGAAGGAAGGAAGGACGGACACTGGTTTGTAGCTTCTGGGGAGCTCCTGGGCTCCCTCTGAGTTCAGCAGGTGCTCCGGCTGCTAGTCAAGGCCAGGGAGCCCCCCCCCCACGCCCCTGGCCTGGCAGAGCTCTCTCTAGTGCCGTAGCCCTCTCCCTGTCAAAGTAGAGGCTGGGCTCATGCGGGCTGTAGGGCTGCTTCCCCAGGGAGGCTTCCCCGCCTCTCCCATGCCCTAGCCCAGAGCATCACAGATGGGGTGCCACGGGCGGGCCTGGATAGTCTGACTGAACATGGGGGCCGCCTCCTTGTCCAGCGGTCTTTTGGCAAGGCCTGCTTGTGTGTGGGCTCTGAACTGAGAGCCGAGGAGGAGAGCAGGGGCAAGCCGGATGCCCTGCCTGGGCCCTGGGAGCCCGTGAGCTCTGCCCCCCTGCCTGCCAAGGGCTGGGGGGAGCCTGGGCATGGGGTGGGGGCTCTGGGGGCTTTCCTGCCTGGAGAGAGGAGCCTAGAGCTCAGGCTCCCAGGGCCAGTGGTGGGCATAGCCAGCCCAGCGCCCGGCACGTGGGGGGCACTTGCTCAGGCCACGTTTGCGGAGGTGGCCGTCTTGCTGGTGGGACAGTGACACGGTGGCCCACGCGTGACACGGCAACATAAGGGCCACACAGATGTGCAGGTTGTGGGCCTGCACTGCGGGAGTTGGGGACCTCTCCGCCCCATGCCTGTGGCCTAAGCCTGCCCCTCGGTGCTATGCGGGGCAGAGCGGGGCTCCTCTCTCTCCTGGCGTGCCCTGAGGTCAGGGGAGGTCCCCATCCGAGATCTGTCTCCCACCATGGCTCGTGGCTCGTGGCTCGTGGCTCGGTGTACTGGCCAGGCAGCCCTGGGGCGGGGCTGGTTTGCTGCTCAGAGGCGCCTCCTTGGGGCACAGATAGGAGTGTACCCCTGTTTGGCAGCAGGGACCTGGGAGCCAGATTCAGGGGATCCGTGGTGGCCCCCACACCCTGGAAGGAGTTCCACCTGCCTGCCTGGCCAGACCAGGAGCTTAGTGCTGGGCTCAGAGCCCCCTTCGCTTGCTGTGGCTGTGGGGGAACGGGGCTATGTGCTGAGTATCCTCAGTAGGGTGTGCAGAATGGTGAGGGGGCGGTGAGGGGCAGGGGCAGCTGGGGGCTCCGATGGCAGAGGCCCCAGAGGGTGGAGGCCCCGGGAGGTTTCACTTTTTTTGGTTTACCCCCAAAACTCAGCCAGGAAACGAGCTCTTGTGCTTTCAAAGCCGCCGAGGAAGAATGAATGGTTAGACAGGGGCTTTCTTTCCAAAGCCCTCTCGGTTTTTCCCAAATTTGGAGGCTCTCTGAGTTGCTAATGAGACCAAACGGTCCGGAACTCTCTGGAACACAGTCGCAGAAGCCTGAGGATTTGTAATCTCCAGCCAAACAGAGCCGGCCGTGGGCTGCTGGACGCCCCCGGCGCCTGGGGGCAGCTCTGGGCTCGGGCTGTTGAATGTGTTCGGAACAGAGCTTGGAGGCTCCATTTATCCCGGACCAGGGGACATCTGGGAGCTCCCAAGCTCGCTGTCATTTTTGAAAGTGCTGCCAGTGCCCAGAAATTTAGGCGGGGGGACAAGAGGGCAGCACCGATGTCGGATGTCCGTGGAGTCCCCTCGCCAAGCCCAGGGCTCTGTGAAGAGCTGGGACGGCAGGGACTGTGGGGAGCCCGGAACGTGGCTCCAGCCTACCTCTTTCTTTCTTGTGTTTGGTGTTTTCCCTTGTCTTCTCTCTTTCCCATGTTCCTGAGTTTTTAAATAGCCCTTCCCAGGAGGGTGAGCCTCTATGGACTCTGGCCTTCTCCCTCCACTGGGCTGAGTTGCAAAATCCAGAAAATCCAGGGCCTGGGTCTTAAATGGGTAAGTGTGTCCTCCCCACCGGTGGCTTAGAGCTTCCTGTGTCCCTGGCTCCAAGGCCGGGAGCCTTTGCCTTCAAACACTTGGAATAGCCTTCTAGGAAAGCCAGGGGAGATGGGGGAGGGGAAGCAGAGAGGTGACCCCACCCCCCACCTCCTGGCCGTTCCACTCCTCCTCTGGTCTCCAAAGGCCTGGCTGGCTGGGGTTTCATGATTGTTCCCTGGGTACAAATGGCGGGCAGTTGGGGGAGGCGGATTGCGGGGAGGTGGGGAGGTCTTGCAGCCTGGAGCTTATTCGGATCAAGTGGGGGAATTCCAGGGTTCCTTCCCCTCTGAGCCCCATTTCCTCTGTTTTCCGAACGCTGAGTTCTTTTGCAGGCCATATCAGGGCTTTTTCGATGATTCTGTGTCTGGTCTCTTAACCAAAGCCACAGCCTTCCCTGACCCTTCGAGGAACACCGGCTCCCTTTGCTGATGGGCTTCTGGCTGTGCCCTGGGGCAGGGTCTGGGGGTCCTGGGCACCTCCCTGTGGTAGGCTACAACTGAAGGTCCCCTGGAATTGTGGAAGGGAGCCACCCAGGCCACAGAGAGCCCCCTCTCTGCCTGTGGGAGGTTAGGCCACAGAGAGCTTCATCTTTCTTTTTGGTGGGGAGAGAGCGATGTCCCCAGTATGAGGCACCTGGCCATCTCCCCTCCCCCAGGCACTGACCTGGAGGATGAAGATGTTTCTGGGTCTAACCATTGTGGCCGGTACCTGGTGGATTTCCATACTGTCCCAGGCAGGGTCTCCTTCTGTGTCTGGGCCGGCCCCCTCCCTGGGTGCAGGCAGCCGGCTCTGAGCCGGAAGATTTGGCCCTCCTTTCCATGTGGGTGGGCAGTTTCCCTGTGAGTGGTAGGCCAGGACCCTGCCCCATGTCCCCTGGAGACTAGATTATCTACAGTAAAAGCATACAAGTTTTCCTGGCTCCCAGCCAGGCTTGGAGGGGCCGTCCTCTCTGTCCCCTGCTGCCTGTCCTCCATAAAAAGTCAAGGGAAGGCATGCCGTGGAAAGGGGCTGGGGTTTGGCTTTTCATTCAGTTCGAGAAGTGCTGGCATCTGTCTGTCTCTGGTGGGCCAGGAGGAGAATCTGTGGGATGGGAGAAGCAGTCGGCTCATTCCTTTTATTCAACAGCTGTGTGTGGGCACCAGCTGGATGCCAACTTTGTTCCAGGTTCCGGGGGTCCAGGTGTGAGCTCAAGGGAGGGCTAGGTTCAGGAGGGCTTCCTGGAGGAAGGAGCATCTAACCAGAGTCCCGGTGAAAGGTCATTAGGCAGGGTCTTCAGGCATATGGTGCTGGCTGGCTTCTGTTGTGATTTCTCCCAACTCGTAGTTTGTTTGGGGGG
>PITA01011283.1:39970-67661 GCA_004023965.1 Spilogale gracilis | reverse complement strand
GCGCCTGGGTGGCTCAGTTGGTTAAGCGACTGCCTTCGGCTCAGGTCATGATCCTGGAGACCCGGGATCGAGTCCCACATCGGGCTCCTTGCTCAGCAGGAAGCCTGCTTCTCCCTCTCTCCCTCCCCTTGCTTGTGTTCCCTCTCTGGCTGTGTTTCTCTCTGTCAAATAAATAAAATCTTTAAAAAAAAAAAAAAAAGAAATTTCCTTTGAGAGGAAACTGTCAACAGATATTTATTGAGTACCTTCTGCATCTCAAATTCTGTGCTTGGGGCTGGACGTGTGGTGGTGAGGAAAATGGTATGTTCTACAAAATACCTGTCTTAAAGAATGAATGAATGTGTGCATATTACCTCTTTGAAATGAAGAAAATCTGATCATCTCCTGCAGAAAAAAAGACTATATTCGTACATATGAATATATGTCTGTATTTATCAAGTATTTACTTTTTCTTACCTACCTCCTTCTTCCTCTTCTTTCTTTCTCTTCCTCCCTCCCCTCCATCCCTTCATTCATGCATCTTGATTTTTATTAGCTAAGTACCGTATTGCAGGTGTAAGAATTAGGAGCAAAGTCTTTAGAATCAGAAGAATCTGTATTTGAATCCTAACTGCCATTTCCTAGTAATATTGGTTATCACTACTACCATTATTACTGTTGTTCTTGTTTTTACTGAAGGTAGCAATTACTTCTGCTACTTACATTTATTAGTCATTTACCATATCAGGCAGTAAGGGATTTGCATGCATTTTGCATTGAATTCTTATAACCAACCTACCTTGTAGATAATATTATTGTCTCTCTCTTATGGCTGTGGAAAGCATGCCTTGAGATTTTATATAATACGTTGCCCAAGGCCACATAGTAAGTATAGGAACTGGGATTGGCTTTGTGAGTCAAACTTTCTGAGACTTGGTTTCATCTTTGGAAAAGGAGGTACTAATTCCTGCTGAGGAAGTTGCCTAGGATGATTCAGTGAGGTGAACTGCTTCACATTTGTAGCTGGGTACCTGGCACATAGGAGCATGGTAAGTGCCCACTCCATGTCTGGCTGATTCTACCCCACTGTTAGCTGCCTGGTGTTTTGTTTTGTTTTGGTTTTTTTTTTAAATATTTTCTTTATTTATTTGACAGAGAGAGCACAAACAGGGGTAGTGGCAGGCAGAGGAGGAAGCAGGCTCCCCGCTGAGCAGAGAGCCCAACATGGGTCCCGATCCTAGGACCCTGAGATCATGACCTGAGGTGAAGGCAGATGCTTAACCTACTGAGCCACCCAGGTGCCCCTAGCTGTCTGTTTTTAAGACTGAATAATCTGCTTCCTTTCTCTTGTCTTCTTAGCCATTTCCTAGTCCCTACTTAAGTTTGGGACTTTGTTCTTTTCCTCATCCTAGAAAACCCAGAGCCTGAAGGATGGAGAACTCAATAAATGTTTCTGAGTGATCCTGCGGTAGATGCAACATGGGCACAGCTATGAATCTCTGGGCTTGTAGATGTGAGACCTGTGTCTGGTGCTTTTTCCTCAGCTCTCTCTACAGCTGAGCAGGTGCTGGGGGCCAAGTGGGTCTTGTAGGACAGGCTCCCCTCTTCCCCCGCCATGCCCAGGAATATACACTCTCTAGGAACACCAGCTAGGGTGTTGAGGGGCTCTGAAGAGCTACTGGGAGGTTGGGCTTTGACCACATACTGCTAAGTGTTTCTTCTAAGTGGCCTAAGGCAGCTTCAGGGTTGGATCTGGAGTCTGTGTCATAGGACATGGCATTATTTGTTAATTTGCAGTTTTCTTTCTGTAACTGAATACAATTCCATGATAACAAATGACCCATTTGACACATAGACTCTGCCTCTTGTAACCCAGGTAGAATTGTCATTTTAAGAAAGTTGGGATTGGAAACTTGGATTTTTAGAGACCTGGAGAGTGATTCTGGATCTTGCTCTGGAATCCTGAGTGGCCGTCTGTCCCAGCCCTGAGCCATTCCTCTGATTCATGACGGCTGTTATAGAGAAAGCTTCTATCAGTGAATGAAGAGGAAGCTTATTATTAGCAAATACCATTTTTCCTTAAAAATATATAATGGCAAACTCTGCTAGAGTAGAAACTTTTATTTGCCCAATTAATTTCTTTTTGGTATAGTTTTCTCTTCATTTTTGAGTATTCTTTGGTTCACATTTTATAAAAACTTGCTTAATCTGGTAAATGTTGTCAGAAGTTTGAGGACAGGGTAAGACTTCTCAAAAATTTTCCCTGAAACTCAGTGGTATGAGTGTAGATAATTTCTTTCTTTCTTTCTTTCTTTCTTTCTTTCTTTCTTTCTTTCTTTCTTTCTTTCTTTCTTTCTTTCTTTCTTTCTTTCCTTCCTTCCTTCCTTCCTTCCTTCCTTCCTTCCTTCCCTCCCTCCCTCCCTCCCTCCCTCCCTTCCTTCCCTCCTCTGCCTCCGCCTCCGCCTCCGCCATCTCCTCTTCCTCCTCCTCCTCCTCAAGATTTTTATTTATTTATTTGACAGAGAGAGAGACAGCAAAAGAGAGAATATAAGCAGGGGAAGTGGGAAAGAGAGAAGCAGGCTCTCCATTGAGCAGGGAGCCCAGTGCGGGGCTCCATCCCAGTACCCTGGGATCATGACCTAAACAGAAGGGAGACACTTAACGACTGAGCCACCGAGGTACCCCTATGGATAATTTCTTGAAGATCTATTCCAACCTGGTATTTTCAGGGAGACATTAGAGAGAGAAAAGAATAAGTGTTGAGGTTATGCATATGACATAAGTAAATTTTCATTATTTATATCTGTTCTTTAAATCCATGCATTTTACCTAGAGTAAAAGTATTTTAGAAGTTTGGTTCATGTGTAAGGTATTTCATGCCTTAATTGAGTCGTTCATTCCATTTAGTTACTGTTTGCGTCCTCTTATATGGCAGGGCTGCTGAGGCCTTTGCAGGTCTTATAATCTATTGACATAATATAAATAAGTGATCAAATCATAAAATTTACAGACAAGCACTGTGGGAGCACACAGGATAGTCACCTAACTGACTTGGTGAGGGAGTTGGCAAGAACTTCCTCCTGGAATAAGTAGTATGTAAGCCAGATCCTGGGGGAGCAGTGAGTGTTAACCTGGCAAAATTGTTGTGGTGGGGTGGAGTAGGGGGTTTGAACCAAGGAAATAGCTCATGCAGGTGCCAGGACCTGGGAATAAGCCATGTGTTGTTGGGATCTTCTTCTCAGAGATATTTGCAAGAGCAAGAAATTCAGATTTTTCCTGATTGTGACATTTGTGATTTGAAAAATCTTGCAAAAGCTGCCTGGTGAACACCATCCTGGTCTTGATAGGTGCATAGTCTGATAGGTCCAAAGGTAGCAGTTGTCACACAGGCAGTCCTCTGCCCTTACTTGAGGCCCAAACCTGTTGAGCCATTGATTCCCACCCAGGGGCCAGGCTGGCTTTGGAGTAATGGGTAAAGGTTGGTGTAACCTGGGACGGGGATGCTCCTGGGCATGAGGTGGGAAGCCCTTATAAATCAAAGTTACCAGGACTGCTTCTAACTGCTTCTAGGGCGAAGAAAGAAGTAATTAGGAGATGGAGGAGTAAATATCAAAAATCTCTTCTGTTCTGGAACCCCCAGTGAAAAGAAATATTAGAGATACATGGATCATAGTCATGGGCGTACTTTGATTCATTTCCCAAGAAATCTTAAAACTACAAAGTCATATTATATCATAATATTGTGTTTTATGCAAAGAGCCCCAGACTTAGGACAAATCCAAAGGGTCTGGGTTCTAGGTCCAACCATGTGCCCTCGGATCAGTGATTTACTAACCTGCAGTGAAGCTATTATTGTCATGTGTTACCACCCTGACATGGCTTTGTCTGTAGCGAGGGCAGCCATTGGCAACTGGGTACCTTAAAATACAACAGAAGCAACTCTGGCTCTCACCCATCTTTAGCTTCTTGCTGGGCTTCATAGCTTCCTTCCTCCAGGGCTCCCTGGGAATGTTTTGTCGTATGTCATTCAGATTGCCTTTCATCCATCATCCCGAGTCATAGTTCTTTGCCTAAGTGATTGAACAGCAAGGATCTGTGACCCTGTTTTTGCCTGCCTTCCCTCTTTCCTTTGATTTCATGTGCTCAGCAATTCAAAACAAAAGAGGAAGACAGTTCCATATGCATTTCTTGTCAGACTTGAATGCAGACTTTGGAGAGAAAGGCTTTGTTTCTGTTTGTTCCCTCTAATGAATGATAGATTTTTTTTCCCACTTAATTCCACTTAAGGGTAGAAATCATTTGCATAAGTTATTAATATAAAAATCTTTCGACTCAAGAAATATCACTGTTATTTTGCAATCCCTGCAAATTTTATTATTCAGCTCTTGGTGTAAGCTTTGTGTTGAAAGAATGAACTTGTGTTTTTGGCTTTTTAATGCGAGTGATGAAGAAGGGAATGAATGCTTGTTGCTGGGCAGCCACCCTCTTGAAGAGGAGGGTTCTGAAATTTTTGATTTTATTTCTTATTTATTTGTTTGTTTATATTTATCCCTGCTCTCCCCCCCCATTTGTGGCCTCAGTGAAAGCTCTTTCTCTACATGTTAAAAATAGACATCGGAATGTGCCTTTGGGAATATCCAGGCCAGACCTGACCTTCTATAAATCTGTGTTACCATCTTGCAGTTAATTGATACACTTCCAAACGTATGCCTGGTGTACTCTGGAACATTGGAACAGCCTCTGGGGTCCTGGCACTACGAATTCACATTTCCAGTCTGTCCCAATTATTGACACAAGGATGCTTTTGTTTCTTCAAAACAATTTGGTTATGTAAACTTTCTGCCTCCTATCTCTCTAGCTTTCGGAATTCTTAAACCTGGGTCCACAAATCGCAGTCAGGAAACAGGTGAATTCTGAATCTCTGTGCAACATTTTTATGTGTAGAAGATCCAGAGTTTTGGTCAGAGTCCCAGGTTATCTTTGATCCCTTCTAGAATATCTTAACTCTTTATTAAGGAGCACCCCTGTCCCACTTGACATGCAACCTCCAGCCATATCATGCTTCCCTCACATTGACCTAGTCAACATTTTCTGGCCACTCTTTTCTTCCATACCTCCTGGCTTTTGAACCTGGTGGTCGTTCTGCTTGTAAGGTCCTTTCCTCATCCTTGGCTTTACCTGGTGAACTTCTCTTTTACCCTCAAGATTTTACTCCAGGGCCGCCTTCTCTGGAGAGGTCATATTTCCTTTGCCAGGAACAAAGTGTGGCTCTCTCATCTCTTTGCTTCCTTCATAACCCTCATTCTGTTTCCTCACTAAATTTGAGGTCAAGAAATGTATTCTGTTCATCCATATATCGTTAGCAGACAGCCATGGCCTGAGGGAAATGCTCATTGAATATTTGTTGAACAAATACAAAGACATAGTTGGTATTTGGATGGAATTAAGACAGATGGACAGAGCCTTAGCGCTGGGATCAGCTTTGCCTTCCTGTAAGTTAATGGCTTATGTAATCAGAATATCAACTTGCCTGTCCCTTGGATGCAGTATCTCGATCTCCTATATTAAATAATAGTCTACCGATTCTCTGTTCATCACAAACAGGTTATAATGAATTCTTTTAAATTTTATGAAATGAAAGATCTGGTGGTAGAGATTGATTTTGGTACTTACAAGCTTCTCACTAAATCTCCAAGCAGAACAAAGGGGCTTAGGTGGAAAGATTTCTTCTAAATCAGCCTGGGAAAAAGTTCTGTATGACTGGATTGCCTTTGTCTCATCTTAAAATGCGCTTTTGCTCACCACATGACTTTGGATTGTGCATATGCGAAACGCTGATGTGAAAAGAGAGATCTGGTCTGGTGAAGCAGTCCTCTGGAGCTTTTGTTCCTATTGTGGGCATCTGACGACAGCAGAGAACCCAGGGGGTTGGGGGGTGGGGGATCAGCAGGCTTCTCTTCAGACTGCAGAGACGTTTACTTGGCATTGTAGCACCAGGACCTACCGCAGCAGATGGCGGCTTCCGTTTCATGCATCAGGAACCTGGATTGAGCAGCAGCTATGAGAGTGATTCTTGTGATGCTCCTAGGAAGCCTTCTTCTATTTTTCATCTACTGAGAAACAGAATGCCTGCCTCTTAATCCATGAGGCAAAGACTTTTTTAATTTCACAATATATTTAATGCAATCAAAGTCCACTGTGCCTGAAGAATTTAAAGGACTTTGAAATCTGCCAAAATGGGATCTAATCTGATACTTGAATCTTACGCCTTATGTCCAAAGAACAACTACCCTCTCACCCCCACCCCCAGTCCCCATGCCTATACATGGATGCCAGAAATTTCCCGATTAGAATCTCGTTGCTTTAACTTAAGGCTTGGTCCCTTGTAAAGAATGCATTATGTTTTTAGGTGATCTATGTTTAGTCTGAACGACTCTTTCAGAGGTTCCTTTCCTGAGATGAGCCCCCGATGGAGGCAAGAGAGCTAGTACAAACATCAGGAGAAAAACAGGCTCATTAAAGAAGGAAGAGAATACCCCCAGTACCTCCTCCTCACTCACACACACATACACACACACACAGACACACACAAACACACACAGACACACACACCCCAATAGCATTTAAGGTAGTACTGCCTATGTCTCTATAATTTTTTTTAAGGATTTTATTTATTTTTCTGACAGAGAGAGAAAATGCAAGCAGCAGGGAGGGCACAGGGAAAGGGATAAAAGGAGAGGAAGAAGCAGACTCCTCGCTAAGCAGGGAGCTGATGTGGGACTCGATCCCAGAACCCTCGGATCACGACTGGAGGCAGAGACAGACACTCAACTGACTGAGCCACCTAGGAGCCCCACGTATGTCGCTATTCTGAGGACAGTTTCTAACCCGCCATATGCTGTTTCACTAGATTCAGAGAACTTAATGCACTCTCATTTGATGAGGATATAATATTACTTAGATAATGCCTTGTGGAAAAGTGGGGTAAATAGTTTGCTAATAAGTTTCATGCATCCGTGAATTGTACAGGAGAGAGAAATTGATGACAGAGTGGGATGAGAGGGGAATGAGTGTTGTATGGGAACCAAAGATTTAAGCTTTGAAAGGAGCTGTTCTGTTTTAAGAGGCACTTTCTCTTCCTCTGTGTGTCTTGCTCCCTTGCCTCATCTTATCCCACTCCGCCCACCCACACACCAGTCATCCAAAATACTCACGAGTGTTTTTCTTGAACGTTATTTTTGTATTTAATCCTCATGAAGGTTAATAAAGTCCTCTCTCTCTATGTGGTGTGAAAGCATAAGCAATGACTATATTGGTGCAAATATATTATTGCTGCTTTGACATTTATGTTTTCAGCCCTGATAGATGAATGATTCCAATGAAAGTAAATCAATTGCACCCAGACTGTGGGTATAAAACATAGTGCTCTGGGTTTTCTTCTTGTCTGGCAGATAGTGGAGGGTGAGAAATATTGAAATTTGACTTAATACTCTGTGTTTCTTCTGAAAAAGAGAATTCACTTTGTTTTGTTTCCTAAAGTGTATCTTTGATCAATGCTTGGCCTGGCCTAGCACTTAGGGACAACCCAGAGATGGATGTCTCTGGTAAGGATGGCCGATTTACTTTAAGGGAACCTAGGTGGCTTTTCTTGGTCTAGTTGGAATGGCTTTTTTTTTCTTCTAGAGGGGTGCATTCAATTAAAAGTAATTACAAATATGGTTATTAAGCATCTTGTTAGCATCGGCAAATGGAATTTTACTGGAATCCCAATAATTGGAAACACCAGAAAATAATTCCAGTTCTTGGATTGGGCTTAACTGACTTCTGTGATAAAAAAGAGAACTATTTCTTCATCATGTAGAAAGACAGGTGTTTGTGTTTATTTTTCCAAAAGTGATTTGAGTTTACAGTGAAATCAACTAGAAATACCAGCTGGAAACTGGAAATGACAGGTATATTCAGAAAGTGTATCCCTGTTTTCTTTTAAGTTTGCACCCTGGAATGCCCTTCATTACTTTGCCTCTTTCCTCAACAATCAGTCAAAAATGGATGTTGGCTTTAAACCTCCCGTATGGTTCTGGTGCCCAGGCTGTCAGCCTTCCCAGGTCCTTCCTGGAAGAAGTAATTGCCTTCTCATTTGGGATGCCTAAGAACTTCAAGATCAATCTCTCCTTTGGCGTTTATCACATAGTATTAAAACTATTTGTCTGTTTGTTTGTCTATCTTAATTTCTTACTAGACAGTGAAGTCCTTGAGGTCAGGGTCTGTATTTACCCATCTTTATATCTTTCTTTTTTTTCTAAAGATTTTATTTATTTATTTATTTGAGACAGAGAGCAAGCAGGAGAGAGAGAGAGCATAAGAAGGGGGAGGGTAGAGGGAGAAGGAGATACAGACTCTCCATTGAGCAGGGAGCCCAAATCTGGGCTGGATCCCAGGACCCTGGGATCATGACTTGAGTGAAGGTAAACACACCCAAGTGACTGAGCCACCCAGGCACACCTGCCCATCTTTATATCTTTATTAACAACTTGGTATCTAGCGCAGAGATAGTACTTAGTAAATATTTGCCAAATGATTTAAAAGTGTAAGGATATTTGTAATTTTTATTCTAAATAAATGCACATATGTCATTGTGTCATGAACACACCAGTATTTAAATCACATTCATTGAAATGTAGTTTAGCATCAGTTCAGGGTGTTACCCGAATATTGACTGGGTGAGTTTCTGACTGATATTTTAAAAATCTCTAGGGAAGAAAATTTCAAAACTTCCCTGTTACTCTTTTCCAAGTTCAATTGTAGTCGTAATCAGCATCCATGAAGGGTAGGGCAAATACTGTAATGACTAGGCTATTTGTAGTATTATTTGCTCTCATGTGACCAGATAGTGTATATGCAAAGTATGGCAACAGCTTTGCAGCCATGATTGAATGGAAAACTTGGAAAAACTTGTGCTGAATTCCTTAGTAAGGGCTGTGGTTTCTAGAACCTGTGTTCAGGGGAAAAAATATGTAAAGCCTGCAAGTACTCATTTGTGGAACATTTAATTTCATTACTTCGTTAACAAAGTGTGTATCTGGAGGTAAACACCAATCAGCCACAATTATGCTTCAAGCTCAAGAGAATTGAGGTTAGGATGTCAAGGCAAAAAGATGCCTATTGTGGCAAAATGCATTTGCTCTTGATGAGGATAGATTTTTTTTTCCCTATTGAAATGTTGGAAATAGACCATGGCGCAGAGGTTTGCCTACCACATAAGAATTTTTAAGAATAGGGGCTCCTGGGTGACTCAGTCATTAAATGTCTGCCTTCAGCTCAGGTCATGATCCCAGGGTCCTGGGATCGAGCCCCATATAGGGCTCCCTGCTCAGCAGAAGCCTGCTTCTCCCTCTCTCCCTCTCCCTGGTTGTGTTCCTTCTCAGGTTATGTTTCTGTCAAATAAACACATAAAATCTTAAAAAAAAAAAAGGAAAGAATTTTTAAGAACATTATAGTTCGGGAATACCAAATTTTAAGCAAAATCTGGTGGTTTCAGTAGTCCTCTGAATCAAATCATGAGTCCTGTAGGAACAAGCTGTCCGACTAAAGTAGAACTTCCTCTCAGACACTTACTCTCACATTCTTGTTCTGCTTTGTTTTGCATTAACCTGGGAAGTTCATGGCCCAGATATGATTCTTTTCCTTAAACATCTGTGTTAACCAGTTTAGTTCATAGGTGACCCTTGGAAGAAAAGGTCAGTTTTGAGCAAATGCAAATGAAGCCTCCTTTCTTACCTGCTCTATTTCATGTTCAAATGAATCCACCCCATTTCCTTGTGTCGTCTCTGCTCTGGGTCACATTGTGGCAGCCTTTTAAAACTCTGCAGGAAGCAGGTCTCAGAACTCTAGAGGAACAATTATGTCAGTCTTGCAAATTATTTTTTAATTATCCATTCCTCAGACATCCCACTTGGTTTACTTCCAGGAAAAATGTTATCTCTGTAAATGAGATGTGCTTTCTATTGTAAGAAAACATAAAATGTGTAACTCTTTTTGTTTTGGCTGAGAGTAAATTTAGATTCAAATTGTTTGCTGTATATTCATTTGTAAGTTTAAAATGAAGCAACATAAACAACGGGATCTGCCTAGAGAAGCTCACACCAGTCAGAGGGAGAGCCTTGTCTTCTGATGATCATTCTCAGATGATAAATGTTGAATAGACATCTGAAAAGTTAATAAGGCAGCTTTAGGAGAGAGAGAGAAGGGAGCTGCCTTCAAATAGGCTTTATCAGATTCAAATTAGACTCACCAGGATAATGTTTAACGTGCTTGCTCTAGTTTCATTTAGGGTCAAGGGACTGAATATACAAACAGACAATGTGCCAGACCATATATAAAAATGGGACTCTTACCAATGACCCACAGTGATCTGCCTAGGAAATTAACCCCTATCTATAATTAACAGCCCAGGCAGCCACCTGCTATAAACTAGACTTTGGAAGTCAGACTGCTATCTCTAGTAACAATCCAGGAAGCTAAACCACAACTTCTATAATAATCAGCCTCAAATGGCCGGGGCTTGATTAATGATGGACAAGTTCCCTAATTCTTGTTTCTACTTCCAACGTAGGACCAACCAGAAGAAGCCAAATATGTTCTTCTGATCAGTCACATAAGATACCTCATCTTTAGTTCATCCCCCTACAGTTTTCCCCATACCCAAAGCCTTGCCTTTCTTCCCCTATAAAGTTTTTCCACTCCTCTGCTTGCCTTTGAGTCTCTGCCAAAATACAAGTGACAGTGTATGACTCCCTTGCCGTAGTAAGCTCGGAATAACAAGTCCAGGCTTATTCTCATTTGGTTGGTTTTTTCTTATTTCCCCTGGGCCTTGTTGGGCAAGGAATGATATTATCTAGGAGCACTTTTTAATCTTTGCAGATGGGTGCTTCCATGTGACTGTTGCTCCTTTGGTGCATTAGAATTTCCTAGCTCTGAGGGGGCTGGGGCTGGCCTGAGAATGATGCGTCATGGCTCCCAGTTGCCATTCCATGTGTGGAAAGGGTAGAGTAGTAAAGCACATTATTAAATGTCAATGCATGCATTACCATCTGATGGTGCACCCCATTCTCATGGCACCAAGTAGGGAGGAGCAGAGGGCCTCTTTGTCTCAGAGATCAATGGCCGATGCCTTTTTTTTTTTTAATGTTAGAATATAAAGGAAACCCTTTTCAAATATTATCCTTAAAAGACTTGGAAATAGGATATCTGGCCTTTGCAGGTCACCAAAGGGCTAGTAGTTGCTTATAGATGAGTTGGCTTAGAAGCTTCAACTTCCTCATACTCTTGTTGACTGATAATAGGATCCAGTATAACAAGACTGAGAAATAAGAGCAAGCCTTTTTTTTTTTTCTAATGAAAATTCAGTGACATTTCAGTGATGACCTCCCCTCAAACCTTAAGTAGCACATATGAGTACTAAGATGAGAAGCTGGAAAATTGCCTAAGAACAGTTTGAAACCATATCACACCTTCTTTTATGATTATATTTGGCTTCTTCTGCATCAAGTTCATTATCTGTGTTCACTCTGTTCTTACTATATTTAAAAATTGTGATTATGGAGTTTTCATAAAATGAAACAAAAGAAAGATGCAAAAATATTTAAACATCGTTCATGGTAAAAGATCTACATTATTTTAAAATTATCTTTTATTTTCATTAGTTGAGCTTTTAGGAACTTATGGCAATATACTAGAGTCTGAGGATTTTTCAAAATAACTTAATTTTATGCAATTATGATTGGATAAACCTACTGAATTAGATCAGTTTATAAAAAAAGCATGAGATGAACATTATTAAATGTCATAGTTTTCGGCTTGCCATCTTTATCTGTGTATGCTATAATATGTGTCAATTTCCTTCCTTTATACACTGAATAATATTCTATTGTATGTATATACTATTTCTTATTTGTCTATTTATTTATCTGTCAGGTGTTTGTATAGCTTTCAGCTTTTGGCTATTTTGAGTAATGCTGCAATGAATGGGAATGTACAAATAACCTTTCAAGACTTTGTTTTCAATTCTTTTAGAGATTACCTATAAGTGGTATTGGTGGATCATATGGTAATTTTTTTTTCAAGATTTTATTTATTTATGTGAGAGAGAGAATGAGAGAGAGAGCATGAGAGGGGAGGAGGTCAGAGGGAGAAGCAAACTCCCTGCTGAGCAGGGAACCCTTTGCGGAATTTGATCCTGGGACTCCAGGATCATGACCTGAGCTGAAGGCAATCGCTTAACTAACTGAGCCATCCAGGTGCCTGGTAATTCTGTTTTTATTTATTTTTTAAATTTAATTTAAAGATTTATTTATTGATTTGATAGAGAGAAACACAGCTAGAGAGGGAACACAAGCAGGGGGAGTGAGAGAGGGAGGCTTCCTGCTGAGCTGGGAGTCTGATGCAGGGCTTGATCCCAGGACTCTGGGATCATGACCTGAGCCAAAGGCAGATGCTTAACGACTGAGCCACCCAGGCGCCCCCCAGTAATTCTGTTTTTAAAGTGGTTGTTGTTTAAAGTCATTAATATTTAGGTGGTTTGTTATGTAATGATAGCAGAAACAACTAATTGAGTTTTGGCAACAATACTTAAAGGTAGGTACTATCATCATTCTCATTTCATAAAGAGAGAAACTAGCTTATCCATGGTCATATGGTTTGTACAAAACAGGGCCAGGCTTTGATCTCTGAAGGTCTGGCATCCAATTCCAGTTTTATAGCACAGCACAATGTAGTACTTTGCAAAAAAGCATGTGCAGAATTGTTTTTTTTATAGTGTTCTACACTGGACAGAGAGAAGCATCAGTAACTGGCAACATTGAAAAGATGACTATCTGATTGATGTAGTTCTAGGAAGTATGCTTTCCCAAAGGTGACAATCTTTATCCATCAGACGGTAGGATCTTAGTCTGTTAGGGCTGCTATAACAAAATATGACAGATGGGGTGGCTTATAAACAACAAAAAATTATTTTTTACAGTTTTGGTGGCTGAGAAGTCCAAGATCAAAGTGGTAGCATGGTGTTCCAGTGAAGCCTTCCTGGTTCAGAGTAGATGCTTTCTTACTGTATCTTTGTACAGTGGGAGGGGTAAGGAATCTCTCTGGAATCTCTATTCTAAGGGCAATAATCCTATTCATGAGGGCTTTGCTCTCAGGACCTAATTATTCCCAAAGACTCCACCTTCTAATAACATCATATTGGACACTAGGAGTTCAATCCATGAATTTTGAGGGGAGCACAAACATTGAGAACATAGTACATGGCCTCTGGGCTCATTTCTATGTTGTCCACAAGGCCTAACCTAGTGGTGGTGGAAATGGTACTAGGACTAACAGAGACCATCACCGTATTCTGTGGCTATTGGGTATAGCAGAGCAAGTTGGGCCAGAACCAGGGGACTTGTGTGGCAGGTGCATGAATGGGCTCTGAATCCCAGGCCACATTCCACTCAGGTGGAACAAAGCCTGTGCCCTGGCCATCCTGGCCAAAGGAGGAAGGGCCCATTATCCAACTGACCCTCTCTCCCAGAGCGGGTATCATCTGACCAGAAGGACTTCTTTCTCTAAGATCCTCTGTGTGTCCTACTTCAAATCCTTCTTACCCAGGATAGTAGGGCTACAGCTGAACTATGAGTAACTTGCTCCCAGTTCCCTTTCTTCCAAACAGCAAGTCCCTGCCTCATGACTATTGTGTCTCTTCCACTAGGGTAATCTGTGTCTTAGAAGAAGCAAGCAGATAAGGCTATGGTTGAGTCATGATGAACTTGGTCCAGCCTGTGTGGTTTATAGGAACTGGTCAAGTAGCTTTTAGACCTAGAAGAAACTTCTGTCAGTATGAAATCCAGAAGGCTATCTCTACTAGAGGAACTTAAAGCCTTGGGCTTTGGAGCCAGAGCAATTTCTGGTTTTACCACTTAGAAACCATGTAATTTTGGATGGTGCAGTTAGCCTTGTCAAGACTCTGAGACACAGGCACATGAAAAAGTGCCTATTTCATAGGATTTTGAGGGGATCAGAACAAAGTCTCTGAATGGACTAGAATAGTGCCAACTGCATATTAAATACTCAATTTATATTTACTGCTACAACACTATACCCATCCTTCCTCCTTCATTCCTTCTTTGACTTCCTCCAAAGTCCCATTCCAATGATAATAATATCAATATTGGAACAGTTAGAACTAAACCCACTACTAGTACCACTAATTCATATGATGTTAGCATTGGAAGAGTCCAGTTTACTTAGATTTGGTGGTATCTAAGATGGTTAAAATTAAGAGAGTTATGAGTAAAGACTGACTTTTGATTCCAGAAACTTACCTGTATGGGTATAGGATGCATGAGACGTAGATTAGCAGCAACATTATAAAAAAAGACTTACATGTTTTAGTTGAGAATAATCTAAGTTCCACTGATCAAAGCGAGCACCCAGGCCAGCCCCAAAGTGAGGAGTCATGAAGGGCATCCAACAAATATAAGCCAAGGCAAGGCGTGGGTGTGCATGTCTTTGCAAGAGAGTGAAGAATTATGACCTCTGATTTAGTCTACCACAAGTCTATGAACTGGTGTACAGGAACAGTGGTTTGGACATTTATCTGTTCTAAATGGGCAAAGCCTATATTGGACATGTTAGTGCCACGTCTACTATTAAAGATTTTTAATATCACACCTTGCTGCCAAGCATTGTGCTAAGGGCTTCATCTTTAGTATATCATTTATTCTTCAACAGTGTCCCCATAACGCATGCATTTACAGTGGGGGTGGGGTGACTTAGTTATGGCTGCAAGAACAAATTGCCATAGACTGGTTGGCTTAAATGACAGACATTTACTTTCCACAGTGTGGGAGCTGAGAAGTCCAGTATCAGAGCAGAGATCTTAGAGTTCAAGTCTAAGATAAGATGTGGTGTCTGGTGAGGCCCTTTTCCTCAACATGGTGGAGAGAGCACTGAAGGCTAAGAGCTAGCTCCCTTCCTCTTCTTGTAGGGACACTAATCCCATCATCAGGGATGCACCCTCCTGCCCTGATTATCTCCCCCAAGGTCCCACCTCCAAATACCATCATATTTGGGGTTTGAGGATTTCAACATTGGAATTTTGGGGGGATACAAATATTTATTCCAAGCAATATCTCCACCAAGGGCAATATCTCCACCAAGGGCAAAAACGAACAAATAATCTTACTTTGTTTATGCGTAAAGCACGGTTGTACAAAACAATCTATAAACAGATAAGCAGTATATCTGTGGTCTTACATTCAGTGGGAGGCAAAAAAAAAAAAAAAAAAAAAGATACCTAAAAGGCTTGGGGGTGGCAGTAGTTTTTAAAAGCCTAAGAAGTATTGCCATCTGGTGTTATTTTTATTAAATCAATATTTAAGTGTAGGTTGAGAGGTTAAATAATTTGCCCAAGAACACAAAATGGTTAGGTGGGAAAGCTCTGACTCATACTCTCTGTGATACAAAACCATGTGATTTTTATTCACTACACTGCCCTGCCTCCTGGCCTCCTGGCCTCAGGGTGGGGAAACAGCTCTCTAAGCTTCTACCCACTCCTTTCCCTATCCTCCTCTCGTGGTGGTGGTGGTGGTGGTGGTGGTGGTGGTGGCGGCGGCGGCGGCGGCAGCCCGGGCCCTTTCCTCCTCAACCTCCCTCTCCCTGCCACACCCGCGCCCATCTCTGGGATTTAATCTTTAGCTGAGGAATGCTTCAGGAGAAATTTAGGTTCCTGGGTTGAAGGAGTGGGTACTTACATTTTGATGCACATGCCTAAGAATAGCCCAAAGGGCTAGCTTTGGTTTTGCAATGGGGTGTCAGGGTCTCTCCCAGGCCAATGGGCAGCAATTTGGAATCCGGTGCTTTGCAGAACCACGCAGCAAAGCATAGCAGGAAGGAATGGTGTCTAGCTCTAACCAAGGCCCTTCGCACTCTGTGTCTCCATTTGACCCTTTAGACTAGAATCTCTGGCTGCTATACTGTAAACTGGGCTCTGCGCCTGACTTTCTCTGTGTAGCAACTCCAAGAACATTCAGTCTTAAAGCACATTTTATAGTACATAGTGGCAGCCACGACAAACACTTTGTTGTTGCTTTGAAAGGTGTTGCTTTGCAAGAATTGAATAGACAGTCTGGCTTTTTAACCAGGGTATCTAGGATCAATTTATCTGGAATGAGTGGATTCCTTTCTCTTCTTCCCAGAGGGCGGTGAAGATGAAGAATATAAGCAATAATAGCAAATCAATCAAATTTACATTTAAATGCTTCCTTCACAAGAGCACTCTGGAGGGCCCTACTTAGATAATCAGATGCTAACATCCTGCCCCCCTCTCCAGTACCAAGAAGATGGGCTTCGGCTTCTACACCGAGATGCTGGTGGTTACACCCCAGGAAGCAGGGGCCTGACACTGTCTGCAGAGGGCACCAAAGTCAGTCACTCAACTGATGGGCTCCAGCTTTCAAGAGAAAAGCAAGAACTGTTCTGAGCGGAAAAAAATCACTCCCCACGTTTTCTGTACTCAAACTCGCCCATGTGACTGTCAACTGCTAAAATTTAGCCTGTTCTGGATGTTTGGGAAAGCCAAGGTTATTTTCTTAGAGCAATAAGTAAATAGGTGCCTCTCACTTGATAGGACAGATAAATTCCTATGCCTCAGTTTCCCCATCCTTAAAATGGGGATCGTAAAGAATATTTTCCTGTACTAGTTTGCTGGGACTGCTGTAACAAAATACCACAGATGAGGTGACTTCAGCAACAGAAATTGTGTCACAGTACTGGAGGCTATATGTTCTGGAGACAAGTTGTCAGGAAAGCTGGTTCCTTCTGAGGGTTTTTGTGGCTTGCTGGCGGTCTTCGGTCTTGATCTCTGCCTTCATTTTCACATGGTATTTTTCTGGTGTGTGTGTCTGTATCCAAATTTCCTTTTTTTTTTTTTTTTTTTTTAAATAATAACAGACACCAATCATAGTGGATTAGGAGCCCATTTTACTCCAGTATGACCTCATCTTAATACATCTGCAATGATCCTGTTTCCAAGTAAGTGTTATTTTTAGGTCCTGGGGTTTAGAATTTCAACGTATGAATTTGGGAAGGGGCACAATTCAATCCATAACACTTCATAGGGTATTGTGTGGATTAAGTGAATATATAGAGTGCTTTTTGAGCATATGTTCTAATTATTGGTAAGCAGACATCCTAAAGAATAACAATATAAATAATTATAATTACTATTTGAGGACCTACTATGTGTCAAGGACTATATTATTATATTTCTTCCTAATTCTTATAAAAACTTTCAGAGTAGCTTCTTTATCTCCAGAATTCCAGTTTACAATTGGGTAAACTGAGGCTAGAGAGGTGATATGATTTTCATGTGGTTGAAGCTTCACAAGTTCTTTATGATTGTAAAGAAGATTATAAGCTCAATTTGATTGTGAAACACTTTGAGTCATGTAAGAAGATTTAAAAAATTTATAACTCCTTTCTTACTTTTGTATGTAAATGCAATTTCCATCCATGTAATGTATGGAGTTTGCATAATTGCAGAATCAAGGATCTGCCAAGTTTTTTTTTTTAGACAGGAAGCTCAGCTGTTGCCTGAAAACTTAACTAAATAGACATAAAAATAGTCATTTTGATCTTGTCAATAATGTCTTTAAAATAGTGGTGGGTTTCTGATTTAGTTAACCTTCACTGGACAGTTCTTGATAAAGTGTAAGGAATCTCTAGACCAATAAAATGGGCCTCCTGCCTTCAGAGAGCTCATGATTGGATTCAGGAGTGCACTGAAGGGCTGGGTCAGTGGCCAGAGTTTGAATCAGTTGGGTGAATGCAGTGGGGCTGGAACACGGTGAGGAAGGATGAGATTGATGGTTAGTGGGGAAGGTGCAGAGGGACTTACCTGGAGTCAGTGAGTCATTTCATCATTTCAGGCATTCTTAACTCTGAAGAGAATCTTACTTTCCTTGCAAGTGCAGGGAGGTGGGGACCCACTTTAGCTGTGCCTTTGGGTCAGTCAACAAAGGTGAAAGGTTTGAGATGCACTTATCTGTATCAATTCATGCCTGATTTTCCAGAAATGTGGTGGAAGTTGAATGGATACCATAGGCTTAGAATTTGTTGGGTAGTCACTGCCAATGGAAGAAGGAAAACCAGTTGTTTTGTCATAGGGCCGTCTACACTCAGAACAGAATATGATGGAAGGTATTTACTTAAGGGTCATTTAACAGCCAGTCATCCACTGGAACTCCTGACAAAATGAATATTTTCTGGAGATGGGAATGCTGGCCTTGGTGCCATGTGCAAAAGTGAATGTGGTAGGGTCCATGCTTTAGAAGAGCATGTAGTCTTAAGGGAAGATAGATTCTCCAAACTCTTATCCTCACTTGCCTGAATATAAAACACTTCCTGCTCTCAAATGAATTATGCTGATGTTGATTAATGATAATGGAATAATATTACTTGGCATTTATAGGATGCTTTTAACTTTTCAAAGTGATTTCCCATATGATTTTCTTCTGCCAGCCTGTCAAACAAGCATGGGTATGGATGAGGGCTGGGCTGAGACCAGAAGTAGCACAGGACTTTCGGGAGCCTGGCCTGGCTGCTACTTTTCTGAGAGCAGGGACCGTCTCTTGTCATTCCTTCCTAGCATGTGGCTTCTGTCCTTCCCCTCCATTTTCTGCACTGTGCTTCCATTGTTCTTGTCTTCTTTGCTGTTGCCCTGGAGTTCTCTTCCTATCATACTGTGCTTTTTGGAGCAAAGCTATTACAGAAATCGAATAAATAATAAATTTCAGTGCTCAGACAGATCAATAAAATGCATGATAAGAAGAGGCCATTATGGCGAATGAAAAAAACACAAGAGGGTGCCCCCAGCATGTGTCAACCTTCAACCAGGAGAAGCTGAGCCTCCTGAAACACCAAAGACGAAGTGGGCCATCTCAGGGGATTTTGAAACCTTCATTTCTTGGTTCATCCATAGACATTTGCTGGACATCTGTCCCTTGCTGGGCCCGGTGCTGAGCACTAGATATGCAGAAACCTTCTGCATTCTGGAGCTTGGTAGTTTAGCCAGGGAAATGGATGAAGCTGCCACAGCTAATAGTAATGCAATGCTAGTGCCTCTGTAGACAATACACAAAGATCTCTGAGAGCTCAGAGGGGAAGAAGCCAGCTATGGAGAGGAGAGAGAAGAGTAGAGGCGTCCATTAACGCTATGACCCTGGACTTCAATTATAAAGGGTGGATGGGATGTTTTTGGGTGGAAGAATTGACAGAACTGTGAGACAGAATGTTTTCCAAGGGCAGGAAATGGCAGGTACAGAAGTTCCAGATTGTACATGTGCTGACATGTCTAGGG
Source organism: Spilogale gracilis (assembly GCA_004023965.1). Classification (NCBI taxonomy): domain Eukaryota; kingdom Metazoa; phylum Chordata; class Mammalia; order Carnivora; family Mephitidae; genus Spilogale; species Spilogale gracilis. The sequence continues at coordinate 48,289 of PITA01011283.1, read as the reverse complement.
ATTTTTAGTCCATATTCTTTATCAAAGCATTTAAAGTCCTTTAAAATCTGGAGCAGTCTAGATAACCAGTCTTACCTTCCCACTTAGCCTGCTCCAATATTTTGTATTCTTATTGTTTAAGAAAGTACAAGTTCCAGTAAGCAAGCAGTGAGCGCAAGGGCAAGGAGACTTGGGCCCAAGAGTGTTGGTAAAGCTGATTCCTGGGGGTCTCAGGTTGGCCCTGGCTCTGTAGGAGGAAGAATCTTAGGGGAGTGGTCCAGCCTTCTTATCTCCCTGGTCACATGGATTGAACACATAGAAAAAAGGGCATTTTACCTCATAATGCTTTTCCTCCTAACTTCCCAGTTTCCAAATATATGGCCCCAATCAGCATCCCTGAACTTGACTTGGCAATAATAATACTCTTCTTCCATAGTGGAGAGGGGGAGGATATGGAAACAGGAGATTGAAGTCTCCTAGAAGGAAACGTGAACTTCCAACCACAACTTTGTTCTAAAATCTGATTCAGGGCTAAGATAAGATGCAAAGAAGGACTCTGCTGAAGAAATGTCCTCTATCAGCACCTTAATGTTTTTCTTCTGGACTCTCCTCCTTTATTTATCCACTCTTTCTTTCCACCTCCCAGGCACAAGTTTCATCCTTTGCCTCATTTTTGCCTTTCCCTGTGAAGGTAGCCATTGATAAATTAATTCTGGGGAAAGAGTCTATACACTTGAAAGTCAAAGGTAGGTTTAAAACTAGGAACTATTATGACCTTAGCTATGTGGCATTGGGAAAATTACTTAACCTCTCCGGGTATTAGTTTCCTTAAATGGAAACGGGAAATAAATTTGTGTCTTTAGATATGCTGGGAAGATGAAATAAGGTAACATATGTGTAATGCCTTTCCAGAATGTAGTTCACTGTTCCGTCCATAAATGGCGGCTCAGCTGCTTTCACTGGTAGTTCTTTTTTAGTAGCATGTTCTACTAGAAGGAGCTTTAGATGGTGACAGCATTCTCCAACAGTTACTAGCTTTTTGTCCTTGGGCAATTTATTTCACCTTGACAGGGCTTAGTTTTTTTCTTTAGAAAATTGAAAAACATGATATACACCTCATTGGATTTTCATATTGATTAATTGGGGGAATCTACATAAAATACTTAGTATGGTGTTTTACATAAAAAGTGCTTAAAAATGCCAGCCCCTTCTCCTGCAGGCTCATGCAGAGTTTCTAATTTGTTTCACTCTTTGCTAGCATTCTGGCTCCTTTTCTGGTTAGCATTCTGTCTAGTTAGCTGGTTGAACACTAACCACTGGCTGCCCACCCAAATTCATTCTCCTATTTTTTTTCATTTGACCATTTTCTCTTGATTTCCAGCCTTCTTTATCATGAAGTGTAACCACCTGACTAAGTGTTTCGTAGCAGAATGTGAGGGGAGGTGATGTGTGCCACTTCCAGGCCTGGTCATTAATTTCCTGCAAGCCACGCTCTGTGTTCTTCTCCGCCTTCCAAACAACTGGGATGGGGCTGCCCAGAGCAACTTTGGAAGCCATTCAGCTGAGCTGCTCTCAGCCAGAGTCCCCGAATAACTGTTGAGCAGAGTAAGCCTTGGACATTTACCACAACTCTCTCTCACACACACATCATATACACGCACACAGTGCACTGGAACATCTGGAAATAAACTATTGTCTTTGAACCGTTTAATTTTGGGTCTTTTGATTCTGGCTATTTAGCCTACCTGAATACTCATTATTTTTCCTCCTTCTGTCTCTGAGTGTGACCGAGTTAGCCGGGAGGTGCTAAACTGTAGAGCACTTTACAAAGAGCACCAAGTGTACAAGCACAACAGGTCTGAGACTTGGCTTTGCACCTCACAGCTACGTGAATGTTTTATTTACTTATCCAACCCTTTTCCTTCTTATTGAAAAAAAAAAAAACAACTGATTATCTATGTGACTTTGTTGGCATTTAAATTCTTGGGTTTCAGGTTATTTACCTGAACAGAATTATTGTCACAGAATTATTGTAAAGATTAATTAGGACAATGCATGTCATAATTTTTAATCTGTATGGTCTTATGGAACTTTACTGTCTAGAATGGTAGCCCCTTGCTGTATGTTGCTATTGAATACTTGAATGGAGGCTAATCTGAATTGAGATTCTGTAGATATAAAATACACACCAGATTCCACAGGCTTTGTACAAAAATTTAAAGAAAGTATCAAATTACTCAGTGTTTTAGTGTTGATTATATGTTGAAATGATAGTATTTTGGGTATGTTGGGTTGATTACCTTATTGAAATGAATTCCTTTTTCAAGTTTTTAATGTGGCTACCTGAAAATTTAAGATCACACACATGGCTCATATTCTATTTCTATTGGACTGTGCTGCTCTGGATGTTAAAGTATTATTATTTAGTATCACTGAATATCCTCTAATATCTGCAAATGTGGGATGTGGGTAGTGGGAATTAGGAAGCAAGGTTATTTTTAAATGGAGATGATGGTTCATTCAAGGCTGTTATTGGGATTAAAATTTTTTTATGTATAGGGTACATAAGTGGCACAGTCGGGTGAGCATCTGACTCTTGGTTTCAGCCCAGATTCTGATCTTGGAGTTGTTAGATCGAACCCGGTGTCAGGCTCTGTGTTCCTTGCAGAATCAGCGTGAGATTCTCTCTCCCTCTTCCACTGCCCCTCCCACTTGTGCTCTCTCTCTCTCTCTCTTTCAAACAAACCGTAAAAAAATTTTTTTATATGTATAATCTGTCGCTAATAGAAGTTGTTCAACCATGGTAGATATTATTATTCTCTCACCTTTTCTTTTTTATTCAAGAGCAGCTTCCACAATCAGTGGCTACTGGCTTTGACTTTCCTCATTAAGGAAAACATTCTTTGGTTTCCTCTTTTAAAAACCCTTCTAAAATGTGTTTGCAATATCAAAGCTGAGGCTGTTTTTGTTCTCCTTTACATCCTTTTTAATGTCACCATCTCCCTAAGTGTGTAGTTTTAACAGCTAACCTCTCTCTGAATCTAATCTAAGGAAACTGAGAGCAATTAGCTTCATTGGAATTAGGGGAATAGATTTCAGGTCTAGCAATCCCTATTTTTAAATCCCTTTGCTTACTTAATGCTTTTTTTTAAATCAAATCACTGCCCCTTAATTTTAAAGAAAGGGGGGGGGTAGAACTAAATGGCTATTAGCCTAAGACCAGAAATGTTTTATTTTTCTTTGTTTTTGGTTGAAGGTCCATAATGTGGATTGTTTACACGAAGCATGTGTTTTCCAGATCTGCTTTCTTTCTTAGAAGCAAATTCCTGTTTTCTCGATTCTCTTGTCTCCTCTTCCCATCTCCTCTCCTCCTCCCCACTATTTACCTCTTTCTTTTTTCCTTCCTCCCCTCTTTCTTTCTCTCCTCCATCCTCTCTTTTCCCCTTTTCTCTTCCCTCTTCGTCCTTACTTCACAAAAACAAAGATAGACAGAGGATGAACCAGGAAGACTGAGAAATTGTCCCATTTGTGTTCACCTGCACACCAGAAGTCAGGTGCTAGTACATTTCTTCTCCAGGCACTGATGTATTTTATATTAACATGGCTCCCTAGACACTCAGGGCCAGCGTACCCCTTTTACTTCTGGATGGAAACTTTTTTTTTTTTTTTTTCTCAGTTGAGGGGTGACCTTGAGAGATGTATGTGTTCAATTTCTTTTTTTAAATAGCTTTATTGAGATATAATTCACTTACCACAAACTTCACTCTTTTAACCTATACAATTCAATAGTTTTTAGTGCACTCAAAGAGTTGTACCACTGACTGCACTACCTGATTTCTTCATTTCTTCTACCCCTCCAAACAAGTACATTTTTACACTTGGTTCTTATGCCCTCTTCTCCCAGCCCCTGGTAACTGCCCATCTACTTTTGTCTCTACTGATTTGCCTATGCTGGACCTTTTCTATAAATGAAATCATGCAGTATAAGGCCTTTTGTGACTGGCTTTCACTTAGCGTCATGGTTTTGAGTTTCGTCCATATTGTAGCTTGTGTCAATATTTCATTCTTTTTCTTGCTGAAGATCTTTCATCCCAGGAGTTTGCCATCTTTTGTCTATCCATCCATCCATCAATCCACTCATCTTTTGGCTCTTATAAACAATGTTGTTATGAATATTTGTGTAAAGATTTTTTGCGTGGAGGTTTTTAATTCTCATGGGTACATACCTAGGAGTGGAAGTGATGATCAAGTGGTAACTGTTATGTTTTATCACCAAACTGTTTTCACAAGTGGCCACATGATTCTGTAATCCTATCCATCCTTGCCCAACACTTGTTATTGCCCATCTTTTTTATTTTAGCTATCTTAGTGAGTTTCAAGTGCTATCTCATGGGTTTGCTTTGCATTTCTTTGGTGTTTAATAATGTTGAGCACTTTTTCATGTGTGTATTAGCCAGTTGTACATCCTTTACTGAGAAAGTCCTATTCAAATTCTTTGTCTTTTTAAATTGAGTTGTCTTTTTCCTGTTGAGTTGTAAGAGTGCTTTATATATTCTGTATACAAGTCCCTTATTCATATATGATTTGCATGCATTTTCTTTCATCTGTGGATTGCCTTTTCACTTTTTAGATGGAATGCTTTGGAACCCCCAATTTTTAATTTTGTTGAAGTCTACTTTATCTGTCGTTCCTTTTGTCACTTGTGCTTTGAATGTCACATCTAGGAAAGAATGGCCTAATTCACAAAAGTTTCTTTTAAGCCTTGCAAACAGAGATATATACAAGAGGATGCTTTATGATTTTTAGCCTGCCCTTGTCAGGCCTCAGTAGCTTCCAGGCAAAGTTCTGGCCAGGCCATCAAAGAATTGTTCAAATCTTATTTTCCTAGCAGGCTGGTGGTGTGAGGAGGACACAGCTGCTAGGCATTTGGACACTGCGGCAATTGCTTTAATTGGACATTCCTCACCTCTCTGATCTGACTTGTTAATGGCTTTTTAAGTGAGACACACAAGCCAAGTGAATTAGACTACTTGGCAAGTCAATTCCAGCTCACTCAGAAGCGTTAATCCATGGAAAATAAGCAGAGGCCATCAGCCAGGAGGAAACCTGAATCTCATTTGCAGAGGTGAAAGAGAAAGAGCTGTTGTTTGCAATCTCAGGAGCTTCCAAGTATACTTCCAAGGGCTGTCTTATCTAACCGCTCTCACTCAACCATACTTCTTCAATTCAGCAAATGTTTGTTAGTGCCAGCAAAATGGCTATGAGACCATAAGGGAGGTCTGTTATGGTGCCTCATTGGAAGGAATAGAAAATACACAAATGACATTTTTAGAAATCTTTCCCTGACATTGTCAGATACTTTCCATCCATTCTTCTGCTTCATGTATTCTGGCTTCAGTTGACTGCTCTACACACATTTTTTCACTCAGAGAAGGATGAATGTCACCAATAACCAACTGGATGCCAAATAGGATGAACTTCCAAATATGTGTTTACAGCCTTGACCTTTCTTCTGGGCTCTGCCCTGAATTCCCACCTGCCTCCCACAGAGCTTTGTCTTGGAAGGGCAAGTTCCACAGATTGCAAATGGAACTTCTTTTTCCCTTCTTCCTCACCTCTTTTACCCTCACTGATCTGTGCTACTCCTTTGGTCATAGCAGAATCACCTTCCCCTATTACCAAAGTGTCCTCTTCTTACCCCACGTCACCAGTTCTGGTCCATAATGTTCCTTCCTTTCCTACCCACTGCTTTCATTCTGATTTTGACTGTCTTTCCTGCATATTTCTGTATAAAGCTACTCTACCTAAATCCATTTTCTCCTCTAATCCTTGGTCTGCATTTCTGTAAAAAATATTTTTCAAAACCTGTTAACCTCCTCCAGTTGGCCCTTTGTTGAGGCACCTTGCAGTGACTCTCCACGGTCTAGAGAATAGTCTAAACTCTCCATACAGCCTGTGTAGACCTCTAATTTCGCCTCCACCTCCCTTTCTAGCCTTACCTCTCACAGCTCTAGATTCCCCTCTGTTCTCTGATCACACCATGGTCTTCTGTACATCCACACCCTTGGCTGCATTCTTTCCTCTGCTAGAGTGTCCTATCTCTTTCTTCTCTGCTTGATGAACTCTTACTCACTCTTTAAGTTTCCAGACCCAAACTGAACTCTACAAAATCATCCCTGAGACCCATAGGACCTCGCATAGACCTCTGTTATGGTTCTTATCATACTTCTGTGATTGTTCACAAGTTTTTCTCCTGCCAGTCTTTCACTCTTAGTCCCTTCAGTGCATTCCCCAATCCCTTTCTCCCCTTTCTCCCTCTCTCAGTCTCTCTCTGTCCACAGACTCCACTTATAAATCTGTGAACTGCTAATAAGCGGTGACTGTCTTACCTCAGAACCCACCATGGTGCCTCATTCAGAAACGATGTTAGATAAAGGTCCTAAAGAATGAAATTACTGCCCCAAGTATGATTAAAACTACCCACCTAAAGGCAAACATGTCCAAATTTCAAATTAGTCCATAGTGTGGTTTAAGTGCTTTTCATGTGCTAATTGTTTGGATGATGGAAAGAGTTATGCCAAGGCAACAAAACCCAGAAAAACCAAATGGGAGGGATTTAATGATGCTAAATCGGCCATGGAGGGCCAGGAGCCAAGCCTGGAGTGGCTCATCTGGTCCTATACATGAAACGGTCCCTTCTGTAATGGCTGCACGTGGGCCCGTGAAGAAGGCTAACGGGATGGGTGACACCGGTGTGCTAGTTACACCCACACTAGCTTTAGAGTCAGAAGGGATTTGGATCCCGGCTTATAGGTCTCATTGAGGTCATCTCCCTAACTTCTCTAAACCTCAATAGCTACCACCGAGAAATGAACATTCCTCTCAGGGTTGTGTAGGAATGATGAGGACAATGTGTGTGTGGTGTTGAGTGAAACTCTTCCACGTGGTTGTCACATGAGAGCTATTTCATGTGCATATTTAAAAGGATATGCATGTCAGGTTTAATCTGGAAAAAAAATAGGTGATATTTCTAATACATTTGAACCAGTTCCCTCGAGCATGGTCCCTTTTCTTAATTTCTTGGACTGGGGACCAGTTTCTCATTCCTGGATGCTACTGATGCTGAGAGAGATGTGTGCTTCAAACCAGTGAACTGAAATTGTGCGAAGTGAAATTATTCCTAAAATTTATATCCTTGGGGATATTTAAACAACAATGTCCAAGGCTGTAAATACAACTAAAAAAATGCTGTTATTGCATTTAAGAATCTCTTTTCTGTAATATTAAGACATTGTGATTTAATTGGTAAGCTGTTCTGTGATAGCATTCAATTTAAATAAGGTTTGTGGACGGGAGGATCAGAAGGCAATCTTTCATGGATCAGAGATTGCTGATGAAGTCTCCCTTGTTGCCATGTGTCAGAAATTAAATCACTGTCTACTGTCATGAACCAATCGATCAGATTCTCTTTTTGATGGTAGAGTACCAGTGGGAGGAGGTGGAGAAAATGAGGATATAAAATAGAATTTTGCCACTCCTGCCCTGTGCAGTGTCTTTCTGGTATTGGGAGTTCTCTGGCTCCTAGTACTGGAATATTCCCAGTCAGTATTTTCACATGAAACACATGCACATACTCTCACTCCAAGACTGGAAATCTGAAGGAAATGTAATATAGAGAAAAGTATAATTTTGTCTTAAATAAAAGTCCCAGGAGCCTTGGGTTCTACGGTTAGGATTATTTCCACCTTAAACTTTCTTCTGCAATGTTGTCCATCAGTAAATTGATAACAAACAACATGCCCTATTCGCTTTCTGAGGAAGGAAGTAGAGAGGTGTGTTTGCTGAGTTCCCGCAAGTTCTGGGAAAAAAACTGTCATTGATGTCTTTTGGCTTACACGAAGATGGAGGAGCTCATTTAAGGTGTGAGACCTTTCGCTATTAAAGCTTCACATGAACATGAACAGACACCGAATCAAAGCTTTTTGAGACCATGACAGAAAGAGATTGATTATGTCAACACACCAAGTCTTGAAAAGGTTGTGAAGCATCTGACTTAGTATATCGTATGACACTTGTGGGCTGTATCTCAAATTTGGTTAAATAACAGAATTCTTTTACTATTCCTTATTTAAGATGGGCTTAATTAGGGACGCCTGGGTGGCTCAGTTGGTTAAGCAACTGCCTTCGGCTCAGGGCATGATCCCGGAGATCCGGGATCGAGTCCCACATCGGGCTCCCTGCTCTGTGGGAAGCCTGCTTCTCCCTCTCTCACTCCCCCTGCTTGTGTTCCCTCTCTGGCTGTGTTTCTCTCTGTCAAATAAATAAAATCTTTAAAAAAAA
>PITA01011283.1:0-39870 GCA_004023965.1 Spilogale gracilis | reverse complement strand
CAAAAAACAAAAACCACTAAATTTAAAAAAAAAAAAAAAAAAAAAAAAAAGATGGGCTTAATTAGAGCATAGCCTCCCACGGAAAATTACTGATGCAATTACATGAACCTTGATCTCCATGGTGACACTGATTCTGGGCTTGGCTGAAAACACGGTAAGGCAAGCAAACCAGGCATCGTTTACTCTTATAGCACAGGAGGCCCCTCTCTTTGCAGAGCATTCTGACTTTCTTAGTTGCCAGTATTCTAGCAGAAGACATGGGCTGTTGGGGTACAATCTGTTCCCCATACACTGACTTGCATTATCCAAGGGGATTCTGTGGAAGGCTGGTGTGTACCGCGCGTGCGTGCCTTGGGATCCTTGAAAGGCTTTTCAGTGACCAATCAGCATTTAAAGGGAAGAGGTGGTAAATGAGGTAGAAGGCTCCTGTGAATGAAGTAATGGTCTGGAAGGGGCAAAGTTTGGACTCTCATTCTGTTCATTTTCTCTGTGACCTTGGCAAATGACTTTATTTCTGTGCTTTTACAGATGGAAGGAGTCATGCAGATGGTCATATGAAACCTTGAAACCATGAAATGCTGTAGAGTTCTAAATACATGCCGTCTAGGGTGTGATTTTCCTCTGTTCTTACGACAGTTTCTATTTCTGGCTGTAAGTGGATCAGAGGAGAATAGTAGTCTAATGCTCTAAGAAAATGAGTGTGAAGCTGGATATTGGTGTGCATAGCTGCAATTAAGGAAGCGGCTGCGGAATTAGTGACTCACCCTTTATCAGGATGGCAAAGCTGTCTCATGCCGAGTTTTTGACTATCTTCTCCCTGTTCTGTTCCACGTGTTGGAAGTCTTTTTTGTGATAGGAGAAAATGACAATTATCCTCCTCTTGTGTTGGTTTCCATTTTTGGTAAGCAGTGGGCCGAGTTTACACTGGATAACAATTTGAAAGGCTTGTTTTTGCAACAAATTATTCCCTCCTGACAAGGGCAACATGGTAAGCGGGGAGGGGCTGTATTTGGCTTTTATTTTACCAGGTTCAACCATCTGCAAAGGTTAATCTTAGTGACTAAATTCAATGTCCCATAGACATTGGGAATCTAGTTATTGTCACAATCTGTCTAGGAATATCTGGTCTTAAAACCATCCAGAATTTTGTATTAAGCTGTTTGGCCCCGTGTGTTGACGACATCCCTGTGTCGTTTCTATCACCCTCCTCCTTCCTTGGACTCCCCTGAGTTACTTAGGCTTGGGCGGAATACAAACTATTTTTAATGCAGGGTTAGCTTGAACTAAAGTATTGTTAAATGATAAATTTTGTAGGAAAAACAGTGCACATCGAGGCCATCTGTATGCAGATTTTGAATTATCTGTGCTTTTGTTTTATCTATTCTATAGCACTTTTCCATTGGTGCAAATAGAAAGAGTCCATTGAACTTCCTGTCTGGGGAGAGATAAACTGAGATTGGGAACGAAATCTTGCAAAGGTGGAATTGGCCCTGGAAGGCTGCGTTCGACCCCTGTATATATTCGATTTGGTTGTTGCAAATTTATATTCAGCCATATTTAAGTGGCTTTCCAGTGCTGTTTGCTATAGTCCCCGTTGCTCCCTGCCTGTTTCACTGCTTTATTGCCTCCTGCTCCCTGAATGAACATGAATTTTCAACCTCTGGTTGAAAGACTTGTTCCGACCAAGAAGCTATGCCTTTTTATGCTAAGGACTTGATTTTTTTCTCTTATGTGCCCGGCAAAGAGAGCCATAACAGTACAGTAGTTGAAAACTGAAAGGGAAGAGAGGAAAGAAGGACAAAAGCAAATGGTAATGGTAGGGAGGGGGAAAATGGGGCAGTCCTGTTCAATGGGTGTGATGTTTCAATTAGGCAAGATGATTAAGTTATGATTAAGTTCTTCTGCACAACGTTGTACCTGTAGTGAACAATACTTTGTTGTACACCTGAAACATTGTTGAGAGACTAGATTTCCTGTTAAGTGATCTTACCAAAATGTTTAAAGAAAAAAAAGCAAAAGATAATATATAAAAGTCAGGAAAATAATGGTGTAAGGAAATACAATAGAAATCAAGTACATTTACTTTTATGTAAGTAGAAATGAGAATTTCTGTAAAGGAAAAGGAAAAATAAAGTATAATGATAGGGGACAAAGATAGAATTAAAGAATTAAAGAAAAACTCTCAGTGATAGAACACACACACATGCTCACATACATACACATAGAGTAAAGTACAATTAGGATATGCTATAAAGGCTTCCCGAGTCTAACTTATTTAACTAAGTCAGGAAAAAAATATAGGCACTTGTAATATCAAACTTAGCAGAATTGAATCCAGTATTTTAAAGGTAAAAATTAAGGTACTTTAGAATAGTTTAAAAATATATTTCTACTTTGTGTGCATTTGACTTGTTCTAACAAGAATTAAATTACCTTTGTAATTTAAGAAGAAAAGAAAAAGGTAATGGTCTTTCCCCCCCTCTTTCTGATTCTATTTCTTTGGAACAGCCATTGTTGAATTGATTGCAAATCCATTCACTTCTTTAAAATTAAAGTAATTTTTGAGGGTAATCTTCATAGGAGAGCAGTTCAGCTATTTGTAGTATTCTTTAACATAACAAAAAGACACTAAAACTCAGGCAGCCAGAGACTCCCATTGTAAGAATAGCAAAGAATAGCAATGGGAAGAAGGGAAAATTCCTGAACAGGTTGCTTCACAACGGGGTGGGTGTAAGTTAAAATGGCATCATCAGTGGCATCCCACCGCTTCCGTGAGTTTAAATTGTATTGAAGGTAAGTCAATTAAAAAATTAATCTGTAGGACACATGTAGGTACATTAGAGTTTTTGTTTTGTTTTAGTAAGATTTTTTTATTTACTTATTTTTAAGATTCTGTTTATTTATTTGACAGAGAGACAGTGAGAGAGGGCATACAAACTGGGAGAGAGGGAGAGGGAGAAGCAGACTCCCTGCTGAGCAAGGAGTCCCATGTGGGGCTCGATCCCAGGACCCCCACTAAGCCACCCAGATGCCCCTGTTTTAGTAAGATTTAAATGTATTGCCTCTTCTGGTATTTTTTATGGGTTCACAGGATGGCCACAGATAATCCCAGTGGGAGGAAGTAATTGGGAATATCTCATGAAGTTCTGAAAACATAAAATTCTGTGGGATTTTTTTTTTTTTAATCTCTAGGAGACTTGAGGAAACAGGCACTGTGTAAGATATAAACAGGATACACTGAACAGTGATTTCGCAGGAGTGAGACAAAAAACCCCAGTCACAAAAGTTAGAATCAGAGTAATCTGAGGCATTCACAATAGTTTGAATATCCTGTCCGTATTCAGGGCTACTGATTATATTTCTAAAGAAACTTACAAAACCAGATGTCTGGTTGGCAATTCATTCTGATGAATCTCCAAATGTTAAGCAATAAGAAAATCTGACAGTTGTCAAAAGCAGCTAGTTATTATGAGGGAGACAGGGAATTTTTTTTTACTGTTGCAAGTACAGAACTGTTACAGGGAGACTTTGCATCGTGATGTCATATTTATAAAGAAGGTTTCAGAGCATATGGTGAAGCCCCTGATTTTCAAAAGTGACAGTTAATTTTCCTGGATGTTGGAAGGTGTTTTAATACCTTTATTACATGTATAGGGTTTTATTATCACCCATCAAAATGTCTTGATATTTCTTAATTTAAAAAAACTGATTTTATGAGAATTACATCGTCAAGAATTTACATTGCCAAGAATGGCATTGTTGAGAATGACACTGATATGGCTTGTAATAGCAGTTCTGAAGTCTCTGTGTATCAGAATAATTTGGAGGAACTTGTTAAATATATAGTTGCTTGCGTTCCTCCCCACTTCCAGAGATTCTGATTTCGGAAATCTGGGGTGGAGTCCAGGCATCTGTATTTTCAACAAGGGCCATTCTGAGCCAAAGTCAGGTCTGGAAAGCACTGGTTTGGGTGGCCCCTGATTTAGCTCAAAGAATTTTCCAGTACCTTTCTTTAGTTGTGCTCTTCAGCAATAGCGGGTCCTGTACCTCCACGCATACTCCAGGAAATGTCTCCTTCATTTGCTCTGTCCTTGCCCCTCTTGAGTCTCTGCTTCTGCTCTGTCCCTGTCTTTTTGGCCTGGATGCACTGTTCACCAACAGAAGCTGGGAGCTCTAAAATGGGCTGAGATTCACAGTTGATATAAGCGAGAAGAAAAATGACAGGCTGTTCTGCTGAATGATATTGGGAAAAAAGGGCGTGATAGAAGCCTGATATGTTATTTTGTTTTCTGTCTAGTATGTTTGCACCCCTGAGTGCTTTCCCTTTCATTAAATTGAATCTTATGCGGAATCACACCCTACAAAGCAGATGGACGTGGAGGGGCTCTGGCTGGCAGCCGGGCCCATTTGGCCCACCTCTGACTCAGACACTGTGTGTAGGCCCCTCTCAGGAACTGGGAAACTGCCGTGATCTTTAAGCTTTAGTGTCCCATCTAAGAGCAATACTCATATTGCAGTGGCTTTCTCATGTTTAAATTGTCTCATGTAACTGATATGTTCTTAAAGTAGAATTGGTCTTTAATTGAAATGATTCACGTGTCATCTAAAGTGTTTTTCATCATAAACCTATCTCCAGCTTTTATAGTGAAATTCAATTGTAAAGTAAGATGACGGTGTTAAGTTTTATTTTTGGGGGGAAGAAGATATTCATTCAATAAATATTTATTAAGCACTTTCTAGATATGATACAATTCAGTTTTAAAAGTAGAGTATACCTCCTTATAAAATTCCATCATCTTTAAATTGGAAGGCCAGATAGTCTCATCAAACATTGCTTCTTCAGATCTTTCCTTCCTTACCTTTTTAAAGAACTGGGTCCCTTTAACATGGATGGGTTTATATTCAGATGATAATTTCAGAGCCAGCAGGGTTTCATTGCTGGAGAAGGAAATCAATTTTATTGTCATTTGAAGGCTCCCCTGGGACAAAGCAATAGTGGAGGAAGTAATACAGTCTAGAGTGTGGACTCTTCAGCAAGTTACAGTTTGCTTGAAAAAAATAAATTGTCTCTGATCTAATTAAATTTCTTTTGAGCGCCTGCTCTATGGAAGATATTGTGGGAGGGCTGGGTGTATGTGGCATTGGAAGATGTGGCTTTAGCCTACAAGGGGCTTGTAGTCCAGCTGGAAATAAAGATCTGCCAATAAGAAAACACAACAGACCTAGACAAAAGGATCAGAGTCTACATATTACAGGATGCATAATATGATTGAAGAAATAGAAATCACCAGGTTATACAGCAGACCTAGAAAAACCAGCAAGATTGTTTTGGACATATTTGAGGACCAACGAAATTTACCTCCTCCAAAATTTTCTAGTAAATGGAGGGTATCAGAGAACTCTAAACTCAATCAAATGTGAGGGAAGTATCTCGTTTCTTTGAAAAGATTTATATTCTCCCTGCCTTTTCAATCCTGTTTTCCTATCTTAGATGCTATAAGCAAAACCTCATTCAGGAACATAAAGGATGGATGCATGTTCTGAAAGAATATAGAATTATGATGCTCAGCTGAAATGGCCATAATTTCTTTTAGGAGATGAAAAAATTAAATATGTAGGTGGGAATCATTAGAGTGAAATGCTCTAGGTTACCATTTGCTTACAAAAAAGTCAGAAGCAGCTGCAGCAGTCAACACTTCTAATGGCAGACGAAATTGAATGCTCCATACAGTGGGGGACAGAGGACTTCCTGGGGATATAAAAGGAAAGTGATGAAGAGCTCTTTGTGGCAAGAGCTTGGGCTCAGAGGAGAGACTGTGTGGGGTCTAAATCTTGGCTCCCAGTTGCCAGGAAATGGAGACTTGACCTCTTCCTGCTTCATGTAGTACCTGTCACAGGCATTGTTGGGCAAGCGCTCCAAATGTGGAGCGGTCAATAAATGTTAGCCGTTTTCACCACCAGTGGCACCCTTCTCTAATAAAACTTGAGACCAGCTGTCTTGGATAAGCCCATACTTTAATACCAATGGCCCTTTTAAATAGTTTAAAGGAAACCAGTACTCCCATCGATTGGATTGAGGAGATTGCAGGTGCCGGGATCTGTATGGTTTTGACTGAATATTAGTATCTACATATTGGTGCTGAGTACACACAGCCTGCAGCTGAATGTAATTCAATTTGGGCCAGTAACATTTTCATTGTTGAGAAGCTTGTATTTATTTGCTCTGGATAACAGAGCAGCTAGGGTTGTCCAAAAATGTAGGAATCTCCAAAATTAAAGATGCTCTCCTTCATTCATGTATACTTGCTGTGGAACCTACAGTGACCCACCCGAGGGTGAATAGAGGCTGATCCCTCTGACCTCCTTTCTCACTCTTGCTCTCATTTTGCTTTTCCTTTTTCCAGCTGAAGCATGGAATAACTGGGCTGTGTTCATTGAGCTAATTACCTCACCTGCTTCAGGGCCTTTGAACCCAAAGACCTATGGGTGATCTGTGATCATGGCAAGCAGGAAGCTTTGGGGACCATACTTCACATGTGAAATAGTCCCGGTTTGAAAATGTGGGAGGTAAGCCGAGCAGCTAGAGAGTACCATGTGGCTGCCTAATCAGAAAATGTTGAAATGGAAAGATGTTGGAATAGAAAATCAAATGTCATTTATTCATAAGCCTACGCTTTCACAAGTACCTTCCTGGAAGCTTAAGCACATTCTTTGTGGTGGTGGCCTTTTAAATATCAATCTGCAGAAGGATTTCTGTTTTTAGCAAAGGCTGGTCTCTAAGGCAATTAGAAAATAGTTAAAGTAATAATCATTACTTAATGACACTTGCTCTGTGCCAGAAACTGTGCTCAACACATTCTTTGCATGAGGTCATTCAATCAGGACATTCCTGTGAGGTGGGATCTTCTCATGATGCTTTTGTAATTGAGGCATTTTACTTATTTTACTTTGCTGGTAAATCAGAAGGAGCCTAGAGAAAGTTAGGTACAGACTCAGATTAAATTCAGTGTGTCAGTCTCCCTAATTCCCTCATTTTTTCATTAAACAATCTTACCTTTTTTTTTTGAGAAATTATTTTTTTTAAACTTAAAAATATACTAGGGACATCCACCCAGGCTAATAAATTTGTGTCTGTCCTTTAATGGCTGCATAACATGTCTTGGATACACCATGATTTATTCCATCATTCTTTTGTTGGATTAAATACACTGCAGTTTATTCAGTTGGTGGGCATTCATGTTATTCCATGGTTGTTTTGGTTTTTGTTTTTTCCAATTAGTACATTTTCTATTTGAAAGTTGCTGCTCTCTGCATTGTAGCTGTTGTGTGATAATGAGTGGGTATTGGTGATTTTTGGGCAATCGAGAGACATGGCCCAGTGATGAGCACCAAAGTGGTAGAGTTGGTCAGACGCTGGTCCAAGTCTTGACCTTACCACCCACCTGCTGTGTGACCTTGCATAAGCCATCCAACCTCTCTGTCTCAATTGCTTCATGTGAAAAATGAAAGAAATAGTGCTGCTGTCAAGGAATACCTCAGAAAACTAACAGAATACTGTGTGCAGTGGGCTTAGCACAGAGCCGGTCCTGGACCAGGGATCCTACAACACGAGCAGCCATATTGGAGGGACCCAGCAAAAACATCCTCTGACTAGAGCTAGGACATCAGTTCTCCGAGGACAGGACCATGTCATTTATCTTTGGACCTGATGTGTAATAGAGACTCAATAAATATTTGTCAATCAAAGAGGTTTGAAAAAGTACTACTATTCTGGGCAATATTTGCCCCTTCTTTCCTATATATTTATTTTAACAAATTTCTGGAGGATATTCAGGAGCGTCTGGGATGGAGAAGCTCTAAGGGTTTAAATAATTTTGCTAAGGAAATGTTTTTCACGTGGAAAGAAGATTGGGTGAAATTTATAGAGATCTTTTTTTTTTAAAAATATTTTATTTATTTATTTGACAGAGAGAAACACAGCCAGAGAGGGAACACAAGGAGAGGGAGTGAGAGAGGGAGAAGCAGGCTTCCTGCCGAGCAGGGAGCCCGATGTGGGACTCGATCCCGGGTCTCCGGGATCATGACCTGAGCCGAAGGCAGTCGCTTAACCAACTGAGCCACCCAGGTACCCCGAAATTTATAGAGATCTTGCTTCGTAATTTTCATTTGCCCAAACCATGAGTTTATGACTCCAGTGTCTGGGTTCTCAAGTACTAAACCATGTCACTGTAATAATGATGATATGGTGATAATGAACATTTACTGAGGACTTATTTATATGCCAGAAAAATGTGCCCAGCACCTTTTATCAACTATCCCCTAATCATCATAGCAATCTCCTGAGGAACGTACCCTCATTATCCCTTTCTTATACGTGGGGAAATGGGACTCTTTGATATACCAGATTTATTTGGGTTGCTGAGACCGAGACTCTAATCCAGCTCTGTCCATGCTAATTTCATGCCATGCTATTATAATTATGTATTATTGGGCCCAATTTTTATGGATATTTATATTTGTGAAGAAACTGTAAGACTTACAAGAATAAGGGAGGGATGCGCAGAGGGCAAAAAGAAGAGAGTATAGCTTAAAACTACTCACTAGTTTTGATGCCTCTTCTTCAATGTTGATATTTGGATGACTTAATTCAAGGTATGATGAGAACAATATTCAAGAGTTTGCTCTGGCTACTTTGTATAGAACAAAGTTGAAGCGGTAAAGCCTCAAATCAAGGAAATCAGCTGAGAGGCTGCTGTAGTCTTTAGGTATGAGGTCAGGAAATCTGGGATGAGAGAGGTGGCCGTGGTAAGAGAAACAGATCAGCAAATGTGATAAATAGTGTGGCAGGACATAGAATGGGTAGTAGTTAGACCTTTCTCCAGGAGTGGATGTGGAGAGTGGGGAGCTTGGCTTGTCATCCCTCCGAATGTTATCTTTCCCTGGAGATTGGAAAGGTATATTCAAACATTCCCTATATCCCTTTCCAGAACTTTAGGGAACATTCATGGGTGGTAGTTCCCAACCACTGGGAGTGATAGCACCCATTTGTCATGACCTAGTTGGGGAAGCTTTTCTTTATCTGAGGCTTACTGGGTCCATGGTTATGTGGTGATCCACAGGCCGTATCTATGAGGAGATGGCCTGAGAGTACCTCAGACAGGGGTTCTCAGGAGCAGTATCTTAGCTAAGTCACCACGTTACAGTTTGGTCTTTAATTCTGTGATTATTTTCAGGTGATCCAGTTCAGTCTGTGCCTCAGGAAAACTAAACCGGAAGAACAATCTAGAGGTTATGGTTTTAGTCCTTTGCCACTCTTTACTGTGTGGCTGTAGGTAACGTACTTATTCTGTCTCAGCTTCAGTTTCCTCAGATTAGTATGGGATTTCCTTATAATATACCATGCTAATTAAATGTGTGTAAAGCACTTGAGGAGGTCCTTGGACCATAGCAAGTGCTCAATAAATATTATATGCTGATATTACCATGATTGATCTATAGATCAGAATTAACTTCTCTGATACCCTTTTTGTAAGGATGTCAAATCTCAAGTCCCTATATCAAGGACTCTCTGTTCTCCCCTTGTCCCTTAGTCTTTCCCGCTCCCACCCTCATTCTCTTAATGAAGTTATTGGGAAACTGAACTGCTCATCAAAAGGTAGCTTAGCGGGGTGCCTGGGTGGCTCAGTTGGTTGGGCGACTGCCTTCAGCTCAGGTCATGATCCCGGGGACCCGGGATCAAGCCCCGCATCGGGCTGCCTGCTCGGCGGGAAGCCTGCTTCTCCCTCTCTCACTCCCCTTACTTGTGTTCCCTCTCTGGCTGTGTTTCTCTCTGTCAAATAAATAAATAAAATCTTAAAAAAAAAAAAAAAGGTAGCTTAGTGAGCATGGAGTCAACAAAGATAAGAGGTTACTTAGGCTCGTAATCCTGCAGCTCTGGGAAAGTGACAAAATAGTCATACCTCACGATAGCAGTCACCTTTCTGGTAACAATCCTTTTAGTTCCTCAGCTCCAGCGTCTCATTCCCCAGAGACTGCTTGGTAGACACATTTTGCCCCTCTGAACACTGTGTTTCTCTAATGCTCATCCGCGACAGTTGACATATTCTTTCTGCTAATGTTTTAGAATCACTCATTACACGAAAGTCAACATTACCCTTCCTGTGGCCTGGGAAGTGCTCTTTTTCTGTCTTTTGTTCCTGAGTGGTATACCATTACAATACGATTGTTATTTTGTACAACATACAAAAACCAGGGAGCTGGAAGGAGCCACAAAGATTACCTCTGTCCCCCTCATTTTACAGATGAGGAAATGTACTTAAGTAATAGTCTGAATTCTAATAGAACAAGCTAAGGATGTGTCAAGAGGGAGCTGGGGTTGGCTCTAGGCAGCTACATCAGCCTAAGAGTAGTAACTTCAAATTTTCTTCATACTGTGCTGAATTCATTTGTTATAATATAATGAACCTATCTATCTCTATATATTATGGTCATCAAATTATCTTCAGTAACTAGATAGGTGTTATTAGTTTAAACCTTTAAGATCCATGAAAATACTTTGGTTCACCAAGCACGTCTGCCATATGCACTTAAGGAGATTCTTCACTGAATGGTAATTGTAGTAACTGCTGCCCTACTCTTGTAATATCTCCTATAAAAATAATAATTTGTGCTTCCAATGTCTCTTTCTGTGAGTTGCTCAAAGTACTTTGCAGGAATCACTTACTTAAATCCATCCTTCGAGATGGTGTATGGAATAGTTTATAGTGGAGTGGCTCAATAGGGGATGAGGAGGAGGGCCAGGAGCTCCTAGAAGCCAAACCTAAACCTGCTCTTGTTCAGATGTGACCCTTATTCATGAGATTAGAACATCAACTTATGTGTTCGAAGCTATTTCATAGTTACTGAATTAATAGATCTTCATTAAACTCTTCTGAAATAATAATGAGAGATACTGTGACATTAAAATAAGATGGAGATGTGTTTTTTGGCTTTAAAAGTACCATACCGGTTATTGATGAAACTATATCCTATGACTATTGGCTATAACTTCAGTGCTTTTCTTACTAGATTATATTACCTAGAGATGTATTTTCCTTGTTAATATAGTGATACTTTTTTTTTTTTTTAAGATTTTATTTATTTGACAGAAACACAGAGAGGGAACACAAAGAGGGGCAGTGAGAGGAAGAAGCAGGCTTCCCACTGAGCAGGGAGCCTGCTGTAGGGCTCGATCCTAGGGCTCCGGGAACAAGACCTGAGCCGAAGGCAGACACTTAACAACTTAGCCACCCAGGCACCCCAATATAGTGATACTTTTCAGGGGTGTGGCCTTTATCCTTTGGATTACAAAAGATAAATTATTTATTCCTATCTGTGTCTTGTATGAAGCCTGGTAGCTCTTTCAGGAACATCAAGAGAGCATTTACAGCATCCAAAATCTAAAACTCAATGCCATTTTGCTCTAGGAATAATTATACAGGTGATATTTGACTTTGACAACTGCTTTGAAGAAAAAAAATATTTTGGCTAGAGTAAACAAAATTTGATATGGCAGCTTTCAGTGAATCATAGTTTTGTTTTTTTTTTTTCCCCACAATTCAAGTTTTTGAGATGACTTGTGGCTACATTGGCCTTCCAGTGTTACCCGTAGATAAGTCAGGGTGGTTATGCAGGGTTGTGATATTGATACAATGTCATGCGCTAAGCCAGCACTGCTAATTATTTTAAATCAAGACCATTAAATTCAATGATAACA
Organism: Spilogale gracilis; assembly: GCA_004023965.1. Taxonomy (NCBI): domain Eukaryota; kingdom Metazoa; phylum Chordata; class Mammalia; order Carnivora; family Mephitidae; genus Spilogale; species Spilogale gracilis. Next base: position 28,115 of record PITA01011283.1, on the reverse strand, counting down.
TTTCATTTTAGTGTGCAAACATTTCATTGTCCATTCGTGTTGCTATTTTCCAGCCTGCCTATGTTCTTTCTGCCCCTAATGCTCTTCACAGTGATAAGCTGTGAAAACGTAAATACCACAAATGCGATTGTATTTCCTCTCAGTTCTATACCACAAGACATATATTTTCATCAAAATTAAAATAAAATAAGACTGAAAATAGCACATAGAGCATTTTGTTTATCATGGGTTCTGTGGCTGATGCATTGAACTAATTCTAGTATGTGAGAGCAGGAGTTTTGGATTTAGGCAGACTTGGGATGGATCCTGGCTCAGCTACTTACTGGTTGCATGACTTGTTCAAATCAGTTTCCTTTTCTATAAAATAGGGAGGATAATACTTGCCTTGTAATATAATTACAAGGATTAAAAGAATGTATATGCAAAATCAAACTTAGGGCCTACTGTAGAGTGTTTTTCAATAAATGTAAATCTCAATTATTGTATGCATAATTATCACTAGCAGTGCTTATGAAAGCTTCAGATTCTTGCATTTTCTCCCATCCGCTGCCAAGGAGTTTGATACAGTGGGCCTGATTAAGGACCAGGAATCTGGAGTTTTACAGGTAGATGGTCTGAGTATCATATTTAGAAAAATCATGCCTAAGGTTCTAGGCAAATGGGCATAGTAATGAGTTCTTCCCAACTTTTCTGGGCTATGGTCAACTTCCTTCGATTTTTCAGAGAAATTGTAACTTTCAGGGGTCACTTCACCACCTGCAAATAACTAGTAGTGGAAAATTGGATGTAGTGGAATTCATTTATTCATTCACCATGTGTTATCAGGCACATTCAATACAGCAAGAACCTTTCCTCGCTGCAGGGACCACAATGGCAGACAAGGCAGGCATGGAGGCCAGCTCCTCTCTCTCCTGAGAGCCTGGAGCTCTGTTTCCCAGGACATTTCTTCCTCAGTATCAAGATGACTCTCTCAAGTAGGTCTATATATCCTTTCAAGTCCCTGCTGCCAGGATTCTTGCCTTTGCTCCAGAAAGATGTTGGGTCTTGGAGGAAGTTGTCTCAGAGGAAGTAGAGCCTGAAGTTTCTCCTTCGGTGGGACCAGAACTTGCATTCCTGGCTAAGATCAGATTTACTGTTTTTTTGTTTTGTTTTGTTTTGTTTTGTTTTGTTTTGTTTTGTTTTTAAAGATTTTATTTATTTGGCACAGAGAGAGGGATCACAAGTAGGCAGAGAGGCAGGCAGAGAGAGCGGAGGAAACAGGCTCCCTGCTCAGCAGAGAGCCTGACGCAGGCCTCGATCCCAAGACCCTGAGCAAAAGGAAAAGGCTTAACCCACTGAGCTGTCCAGGTGCCCCAGATTTACTGTTCTTATCAGATGTGGAGCACAGGCTCCTGGACAGCAGAGGTGGCCGCTCACCTATAAACACAAGGCACTCTGATGCCTAGAGGAGGAAAGCTGGTTGCTCGTAGGGCCTTGTCTAACCATTAACTAGTAGATGTCATCTCCAGTTCTCGTCTCCTTGCTCTATCTAGATTCTAGTCACCCATCTGAGCTTCATGCTACCATTCTCCCTGTGAACATTCCAGCCACTAATTCTGCTCCCTTCTGTCCTACTGTGGGCAGAAACAATCTCGAATGTTGAGAAAATCTGACCTCTCCAGCCATGTGTTAGATTCTGTGGCCACCTATAATCTCAGCTGCTCTGTAGGATCAGTCACAAAATGGCCCAGGGAAGCAATGTTTCTGGGTTGTATCCCATGGAGAGCCACGCTCAAGTCTCTTTGAAGGGCAGCATGGTGAATGGTGAGAGAACTGGGCTACAGCCAGCAATGGAAGCCAAAGCCCTCCTGCTCCAGCCAGCTCTCCAACCTTGGCCAAAGACCACATCTTTCTAGAGAATTCCAGATCTCTTTCCAGCCCAGAATGCCTATGGGGCCATGCAGTCACATTGCAGCAGACTCTAAGCCAAGGGTGGATGATGGTCTGGTGAGTCCAAAGAAGAGACTCAAAGGAAGCAACCCAGATAGGTTTATTGGGGGAACTTCCATATGGGGAGTCCAGGAGCAGTGGAATAGACAAAGCGTCTGTTGCTGGGAACTATGTGCAGCAAGCTTTTACAGTGTAGCCACTTAGCCTAGCACCTTTCTGTAGCCTCTCCCCTTTTTACATAGCCAGGTTCCAAGGAGATCAAGACCTGCCATCCTCGCATTCTTCAAAGGGCATGCTCCAGATTGGCCATTCCTGGAGCCCCTGACCTTGAACACTGAAAAACACATTCTTCTATGTGTTCTGTTTGATGGGAGTATGGAGGGAGGACGGTATCTCTACATTCTCAAGATAGTAACTGACAGAGGCATTCAGGGTTTGCTGCACAAACTATCTATCCCTTGTGTACCATACAGGGACACTGGAAACAAGCACCTGTGTTAAGATCTCTTTCCTATATCCTGACCTCTTTGACTTAGGTCCCTGACCCGCTTGTGCCCAGTTACCTTCTCCAGATTATGGGTCCTCAAGGCCTGAGCATTTGGTTGTGACCGTTTGACTGATGGACCGATGGAACTCTCTGTCTTCTCTTTCCAGCTCATAGTGACCTCTCTGGACTTGGTTGCTCGTCCGCTTCACTTAGGATCTTGCCAAGTCACCTGCTCTGTTGCCTGCCTTCTTGTCCTGTCTAAGCTCTGTCCTGCTGCTGTCCAAAGTCGGATGAGGCAGAACTGCATTCCTCACCATATCTTCCTCTCTTCTTCCCTCTTTCCTTCTTTACCAGGGAAGAGCAGCTCTATTCCCCTTACTGTAGTTTTACCACTTTCCTTCAGGGCCCAACTGAAAATAAGATCAAGATTCTGAAAGGAAAATATGTCCGTACCGAGGCTGAGTGTGAATCTGATCTTGATAATTCTGAGATGGGGGAAAAAAAAAAACCCACAACAAAAAAGGCCCCCACATATTTTCTGAAGAAGTAGACTGTTATCTTAATTGTCACCTCTGTAAAATTGCTAACGGTCAGAGGCCCAAGAAATGGTTTTGTTCTGACTATGTGTGATATGCAAATAAAATGAATTCATGGCAACTGGGACCCTGGCTTTAAAATCAGCTCTTTGTGAATCGAAAGCAGCCAATATCTGTAAATCCTCCCTAGATAGGGTTTCTTACAGAAATACTGGCAGTCTCTGTAATGACTCTGACTGCTTTGATATGAGGATGTAGTCGATAACTCATGAAAAAAGATTTCAACTTTCTACCTTCTGCAGTACAGAAAGGAGGGGAAGAAGTGCGCGATGTTCTCGTATCCATCTGACTCAGCGACCAGAATGCTTTATAATTTTTTAATTGATTTGTCTGTAGAGAGTCCATTCCCTGGAGAGCTCACAGATCTTCTTTCTGTAGGGAAGAAAACTGTATAGTCCTGTCCTCACAGCGACTTGAAATTCTATTATTGATGTGATAAGTTCTTTGTTCCTCATTTTGATACAGATAAGATATTGAACTGAAGAAAATGCACGAAATATATCTTTCATCACGAATAAACCGAGAAGTGGTAGTGGTGCTATTTGTTAATTCAAGATTTGTTTTGCTTTGCCACATGGATTTGCCGTTAATTTCACTCAGGCCACAAAAAGCTCTATGTCAGTGACACACAGAAAGGGAGGTGGGATTTTCAACAATTGGCCAGTGTTTGTCTTGATGGAGAGAGGAAGCCAAAGGCGTGCATTGCACTGAGGCGGCCAGGGCCAGTCAGGACAACTTGGCCCCCGGGGCAGCCCTTCCCCTCAGCCCCCACACCGAACCAGTTAGTTACACGCCGGTCATCCTGATTCAAAGACAGACAGAAATTGGGTCCCCCCTGAGTGTCCAAGCTGAGGTACTTACATACAAAACTCTAAGAGGCATTTCATTTTTAACTACCTTCATGTTTCCTGTAGTTTGACAACAGCCCAAATCAAGAAAACACTTAAGGATGAAAAGTAGAGCTGCTGGAAATTAAGGACAGTTCATTCAGAGTTGAATGAATCCAACGGTCTCTCTTCTTGTTTTGATGCTGTTGTTTCCTTTGTTCAGCTTGGGCTAGTGTGCCCATCTTCCCAGGCCCAACTGAGGGCTCCTTCATCACACCCCTATGCCTCGAGGGACCACCCAGATTACTTTGTCACTGATACCGCACGCTTGGGCACCTGATGGTGCCATGTAGTGCTGTCTCATGTTTAATTGCTTCATGTGATCTACCAGTATCATTATAGAAAGAGTGTATTTCACTAAAGGAGGAAATTTGATTTTGTTTTGGTCTCAGGCTCTAAGCTATGGTCACCTGTGGAGAAGCTGGAAACGAAATTCACAGCCCCTCTCAACTAAGTATAGACCTGTGTGGTGGACACTGTGGGTCATGACCCCATTCCTGGCTTTATTGCATTGTTGCTTTCCTCCCTCTCCTTCCTTCTTATTGTATGTCTCTTCTAAGCTTCTTTCAATCCTTATAGGGAGTAGGCAGTATAAATAACCTTCTATATGGGAAGCCAAGGGTCATCAACACAGAAACTTCTAGCCTCCAAGCAGGTAATGAAATGACTCCATCCAGGGAAGAGGGCATGACCTGTCTCTGCACAGCTCAGGGCGCTGGTGCCCACACTGGAAAAATGAGAGCCCATTGTCGCCAAATTTTTAGATTTTTCAAGATGAGTCAAATCCGGTCTTAAGTAAATACCATAATTTTTAAACATAGTCAACAAATGTATGTGTGTGTGTGTGTGTGTGTGTGTGTGTGTGTGTGTGTGTGTATTCCTTTGTATGTCCTCATCCCCACCCCCAAATATTTGGCTGCTATATTTCACCTGTGCCCCCTGGTTTGCCCTGTCTGTTTTAAAGTCTGTTTTGGTCATTGCCCAGTTATAATGGGATTGACCGTCCTACGTTGCTCTCGTATGAGGCCATGCATATTTGGTCACTTGCCAAGTGCTGATCAGCAAAAGGGGCTGAAGGATGCGGAAAGGAATAGGAAGAAGGAAAGCTAGTTCTGTGTAGAGCTGGGCGGTGTCGCATCCGCTCTGAATACACTGTTCAAAGTCTAGGACCTTACTAATAAGCTCTGTCTTCTCTCCCAGATTAACTGCTCCAGAGCCTTGTGACTTAGTGGGGAATCTAAATGTACATGTGCCTGCAACCCAGCAAGGCCCTGTTCTTCTCTTTGCCCTTTTGTCAGGCATCAAGTTGAGAGTCAGAGCCATGCTCCCAATGTCAGGCTCACTCTGAGGTTTGATCTCCAGATGAGGGTTTCAGGAGCATTTATACTGGTGCTCCCCAAATGCTGGTTCCCGAGAAAAATTTCTCCCACCTACATCTTATGGTGTGAGAGAAAAACAAATATTCCATAAAGTTAAAAATTATTAAACTTATTCTGTGATTATGTCCTTAGTGTTTCCTGGGAGTCTGTCAGAATATCTAGCCGAGGAGGTCTTTTTAGAAAGTCTATTTGCTTGATGAAATAAAAAGTAGGCAACTTTATAATGGTTCCTCCCACCTCTCTTTATTTCTTTATTTCTAGACTGTACCGGTCTGGTCTGTGAAATCAGTCTGTGAGCAGACTTGAGCCACAGCCTCAGTTGACTAAAGGTGTGGAGAGTGAGGGAAGGATGGGAATGGTAGAGAACCCCAGCAGCAGGAGGAGGAGGAGTGAAATTGGTCACTTTTGCAAGATGAGAATGTCCTCATTCAGCCTACACTTGAAAGAGATTTATCTAAAAGCTGTTGTAAGCAGCTCAGGTTTTTTTTTTTTTTTTTTTTTTTTGCTGGGGAACGAGGAGAGTTTGAGAGGGGGATTTGACCTTTTCTAGTCTTTGGAAGAGGATATATTACTCTTGAGAAACAAAAGATCTTACTGTCAGCATGCCTTGGATTTAGCAAACAGACCTGGAGATGGCCCTGAGGGATGATGGGCTCAAAGAACATGGATGATATCATGGAACTTTGACCTGTTTCATCTGAGCGTCGCCGAACTTGCTTCTTGGGACTGGCTGTCTTGTTTGTTTTTTAAATTAATCCTCCTAATAATTCCTTACTTGATGGCTGTGCAAAAAAAGTCTCCCTCCTGTTTGAGTTCACATCTTTGTGGGCTACTGTTAATAAAGGACCGGCCTGCTTATCACACAGAAGTCTCCCTAACCCTCGTTGACTTGGCAAGTGACTTCCTTGCTGAGAATTTTCCAGGCTGCAGAGTAGGTATAAAGTGCTTTGCTGTAACAGTAAAGGTAGAAGACAGGGTCCTAGCTCCATTTTGAAATGACATTGGACTGATGTTACTTCTACAGCCAGAAGAACTTATTCTAGGAGATAGAGAAATTATTCTTGGAGTCCTACTTATTCACAATTATTTACAATTATGCTCTGTTTCAGGCACTGGGGCTCTAACGGCCACTAAACAAAACAGATACAAATGCCTGTCCTCCATGCTAGTTGGATAAACAAAACCCACAGCACAGAAGTACATTACATAGTATGTGAGAAGGGGATAATTCTGTGTGGAAAATGAAGGGTGATCAGGAGCATGGGGAAAGGGATTGCTATTTAAAACAGGGTGGTCAGAATAGGTATCCCTGATTAGGTGACACTTGAGTGATGACTTTATTTATATTTTAAAAAGACGACTCAGGCTGTTTCTACTGGGAAATAACCACTAAGGAGCTGGGCTGAACACCTGGAGAAGGAAGGAAGTTAGGAAGCCATGACAATAATCCTGGTGAGAGAGGTTGGTGGCTTGGAGCAAGGTGATAGCCATGGAGGTGGTAAGAAGTGGTCAGATTCCAGGGTATTTTGCAGGCACAGTTAACATGGATTTCTGATAGATTTATAAACTTATAACATAGGAATGGAGTTTAGGGATTATTTAGCTCCCTTCCAAGGCCAGATAGGGAACATAAGTAAGTGAAATCATCTGCATGACATTTAGAAACAGAATGTTATGCTCCATCGCATTAAAAGAAATTAAAACATTATGTGAGCCAAACTAAATACATTTGCACAATTGGCCTGTGAACTTCCAAACTGCGTCCTCTAATAGTCAAGCCCTTCATTTTATGGATGAGAGATCCAAGGTCACAGGATGTTCATTGACTTGTCCAAGGTCATTAGAGGCAGAGTCAGGATCAGAGCCTCAGGTTTCTTTGTTTGTAGTCCAGTGTTCTTTCATTACATTTGTACCTGAACCGTGAATCGCTTTTCAACTTAATGTCACTTTGAGTGAGCACCAACAGAGTTAGAATGCTCTTTTTAATTTTGTTCCAAGGAGGCAACTTGATCTATTCATTTTACTATTTCCTTCATCTCTCTAGTCAAGTGTCCTCTTCTTAAACTTCAAGTCTTTCCTGCCACAGCCACCTCACAGAACACCCTTGGGTCTGACTGACCCAATCAATGTGTGTGCCATAGGAATTCTGAGCATCAAAAATATAAGGGGCAGCTCATTGTCCTCACTGGCTTGGTGGGTACTACAGTGAGGTGATGGGTAATGGACAGGGCGTACATAAATTAGGAACAGAAGTCTGTACTCTGCTTTGGGTGACTTGATGGATGGATTAATATTTACATAACAGATAAAAGAGGGAAGGTGTGGGGAGAAGAGAGCCTTTTGAAAAAGTGTTCAGAGGGTTCAGTTATGGTCCTCTCAGTGACAGATGTTTATTACATTTATAAACCTAAAAAATTATAACTTTTTTCTATTATAAGAAATACATCTTGGTATGTAGAAAAATTTAATATATTTGATAAAGAGAGTATTGCCAGGAAAAGAATGTTGAGAAAATTAGATATCTGGAGAAACATCAAGTTCTATTTTCATCTCATATCATAGACAGAAATAAAAATCTCGATGGATTAGAATTTAAATGAAAAAATCATAAAAAACTCTGAGGAAATTTGGTGAATATTTCTTTGATCACTAAATAGAGAAGGATTTTAAAGGTTTAAAAGCAAAGAAAAAATAGGGGGAAAAACCATAATATTTATCACAAAAGAATTAAAACACAACCAGAAAAACACATATTTGACAAAAGGTAAATAAGCTTAATGTAAAAAAGTTTATATATATCTTGAAAAAAACCCAAACATCAATGGATAATGAAGTTGAGAGGAAGAAGTCACATTTCACAGAAGAGGAAATAGAAATGGCAAATAAATTTATAGGAAAATGTATAACCTTCTAGTAATCAAAGAATATGAGAACTAAACCGAGACACCATTTTCTGTTTGTCAAATTGGCAAAGGTTAAATAAAATCTTTAATACTTAAAGCTAACAAATTAAGATAGACCCACTTGTACATTCTTGGTAGAAATATTTCCTGATATATCAGTCTAGAAAGCAATATGCAATATGCATTGAGATTTTTAAGATATTAATATTCATCCATTCATGTTAATTTTGAGACTTTATTCAAAAAAGAAAAAGCTAAAATTTGAGCCAAGATTTACATCATAGCCTGATTCACAAATAGGGAACAATTGGAAACTATCTAAATATTCATTCAAGATGTGTCAATAAATTTTGTTATACTCATTTAGTGGAATGATGTTCCTGGAAGTTTACCTCCCCCCCCCCCCCCCCACGGTCCTTGTACCACTCTTGTGCTTCATATACTGTGGAGGTCTATTGTAAAAAAAATCTCTGGCCATTTCCAAAGCCAGTGGTACTTCACTGCTTTATTCAATGGGAACACATTATATGGCTCAGAAATGAGAGTCCCCTCTATCACGGACACTTTGGAGTATACATAAAACTAAAAGCAAGAAAAAGACTAGCCATAATTACAACATCTAAAGTCAGATATACTTAATATTATAGTATTTTTCCTTTGTAAAGGGCACTGAAAGAATTTTACTTAGTTGTCATCTCTCAATAATGAAAAACTCTGCTTCGATTCTGTGTGCAGTTGTGGATACATAACGTTTTTATAAAGATTCCAATTCACCCACAGCCTCTTAAAAACACACCTGCTATGCAAAATGAGGTTGGAGGATCCAGCTGTGAAATCTGTCTCTGTAACTCTTTGAACAGCAGTGTGCTGGAGCAAACGTGAGCAGTCTTGACATAGAGCTTGTCCCCAGCCTCTCCCAGCCTCCAGTAATTCAGGCATTTCACTTAGATTTCACCTTATTTCTGATCAGTCTCTTCTCCCATTACGTATCATTCCACATCAGGAATCCACTAGTAAGCAATTCAAAAACCTTGAGTGGAACATGAGTTAAAGCTATTTCTGTAGCCCAAACTTCTTCAATCAATACAAGAATGTCAGCAGTTCTATAGTCAGAACCTATTAAATTCTAATATTATTCTGATATTATTTTTAAAATGCAAGGCCTAGTCCTGTCTGATTTCTAATCTCCGAAGGAAAGAGTAAATGCAAACATAGGCATTTTAAGGGTCTGGGGGTCAAAAGGGAATGCTTTTCCAGAGTGCTCTCTTACTGGTTTCTTGACAAATTCATGTGATTTAATGGTTACTGGTGGAGACTTTCACCAACAGTTTGTTACTATGACAAGCAGAAGCATTCAAAATTGGGGAATGTCAAACTTCATCTTGTGGTGAATTCAAACCTGGCGGAAGGTCATTGCTTCACTAGGAAATGGAACCATGTCACTCTCCGAGGAGGCAATAAATGGAGCCTAGAGTTGTGCTTTTGTACATGGAGGGAGAGGATGACAGTATGGCGTCCCCATAGACAGGCCAGCTGCCTAGGCTCTATGGAGACGTAAACACTAAAATGTGTTTAGCAATTACAGTGTCTCAGCTGGTGATAGATGTTTCTTTAGAAAAGTTCATCGCTTAAATGCATTTAGGGAAAGATTCATTGCAGGGCTTTAATATCTAAGGTGTATTGTGAATCAATAGGAACAGGTTGTAGTATACATTTCCTAAACCTGCATAACCATGAAACCTTTCTTCATGAGAGAGTAGGGTTTTCTAAAGCTTGCTTTGAGATATTCTGTGTTGGAGCTTTGCCAATGTAGCTGATTTGAATCTTGGTCTACAAACTCAAATATGCAAGCAATAGCACATTTTGCTTTTTGAAATGTTAAATTCTGATTTTAAAGCCCCACCCCTCTTGGGTGGCAGGAAGTCCAACCTTGACCCTTGCTGCCAAGGGTTGGTGCTGTGCCAAAGTTAGTGCTAGGTCATTGCTCACTTGTCTACACTTGACCAGTTGTCTCTGGTCCCAGACAGAACCATCCTCAAGTCTTTCCTGGATAATACTGGAGTCTCCACTCCTAGACATGTGGGTATAGATCTTTTCTTTTTATTTACTGGTTTTCTTAGTATTTAAAAAATTATCTCCTCCGGTATTTTTTTTTCCTTAACGATTTTTATTTATTTATTTGAGAGAGAGAGGATGAGCAGGGAGAGGGGAAGAGGGGCAGAGAGAGGGAGGGAGAGAGACAGTCTCAAGTGGATTCTGTGCTGAGCACAGAGCCCAACTCAGGGCTCGATTTCATCATCCTGAGATCATGACCTGAGCCGAAACCAAGAGTCAGACACTTAACCAGTTGAGCCACCAAGGTGCCCCCAGTATTTATGTTTTTTAAACAAGGGGATTTTACTGGCTTTTATATCTGGCTTATCCACTACTAGTGCAAGCTTTTGGATTGGTTTGATTCAGTAGTTTTCCAGTGTCCCTGTGGTACCGGTTTAATTCTTCCATATTGTGTTGACTAGTGAGGTTGATCCTAAGAGCTTTCTGGAGGGTGGGGGGAATAACTAAAGCGATTCCAGACTTTTTATTTGCATACCACATCTTCCAGAAGGAGAAAGATCCATTTAGCTTGAGATACCATCTCAAAATTTAAAGAATTCCTCTCCCATATTTAATCCCTTTAACTTGTTATTGGTCTTCACTGGCTCCCACAGTTCATTAAAATTATTTTGAAATAGTTTATACATATAAAATTGTATGTAACATGTATTTGAAGAATAATATAGGTAATGCAAACCCGTAGAGCTACCACCCAGCTTAAGGGCTAGAGTACTACCAGTTCCATTGGAGGTTACTTCTGGTCTTCGCTTGTGGTACTTCCCACATTCACTGCCTGAGAAAAGGTCTCTTTGTGTTTACTAATATCTTGCTTTTCTATATAATCCCAAATGATATATTAGCATTTATGATTTTGAATTTTATAGGAAAGATAACATGCATATTCTAATACAACTTGCTTTTTTCATTCCACATCGTTTACAGGTTCCATCTATGTCATGTATGTTTTCATTGTGATATAACATTTCATTGCATCATTAAACCACAGTTCATGCATCTATCTAACTGTTGTTGGACCTTTAGCTGGTTCCAGTTTGAGACCGTATGAATAATGCTTCCAGATATCTCTTGTGCATCATGGTGCCTTATGTGGAAGGAGTTCCCACATGTACATATGTATTTGAGAATGACATTGTTAACTGAGAACATGCACTTTTTTATTTTAAGACAGAGAGAGAGAGTGTGTGTGGAGGGTGGGAAGGGGCAGAGAGAGGGAGAGAGAGAGAATCTTAAGCAGGCTCCACGCCCAGTGCAGAGCCGGGACATGGGGATCAGTTTCAAAACCCTGAGATCATACCCTGAGCTGAAATCAAGTGTCAGAGACTTAACTCACTGAACCACCCAGGTGCCCTGATCATGCACAGCATATTACTAGATAATGCAAAGTTATTTTCCAAAACAGGATAAAATTCTTTTCAATACCAGCAGAATATAAGATATGCTGTTTTTCCACATCTTTCCCAATATTTGGGTTTGTTAGGAGTTTAAATAATTGCCAAATTGGTCTGTGTAAACTGTGATTCAGTTTACTCTTTTGACTAATTATGTTGAAAAGATTTTTATTTATTAGTATTTTTATTTTTTCTTTGTTGAAATACCTATTGATGTCTTTTACCCATTTTGCTTTTGGGTTGTTTTTCTCCTCTAAGTTGACTTACAGAAGCTCTTATTGTGCTTGTTAATCCAGTGTCAGTTTTTTATATTACAGTGTCTTCCAGTTTGCGACTTATATTTTCACTTTTTTCGTTAAAAAAAAGTCTTTTAATAAGTTAAAAAATTAGATGATTAAATCTATCAAAATAGTCCTTCTGATTTATAGTTTGATGCCTTATAAAAATTATTTCATATGCCAACTACATTTTACACACACACACACACACACACACACACACGCATACACACTGTAATACACACATACATCTTTAATTGACCTACCATGAGAGATCCTATTCCATTTATTTTTGAATATGTCTATTTATTGTCTCAGCACATTTATCTTTTTCCCCATGATCTGCAGTGGTGTCTCTGTCACCTATCAAGTTTCCATATATGTATGGACTCCTTTCTGGGCTCTTCACTGTGTGCCATGTCTGTTTGTCTGTCTTTGTGGCAGCAGCACACTGTCACTAGCTTTAAATCTGATTAGGCAGGTCTCTTCCCACCTCCCAACCCTCTGTACCTTGTCCTTCAGTACTGTCTTGACCATTCTTGGCCCTTTGTTCTTTTGCATAAACTTCATAATGGGCTTGAAAATTTCCAATATTTTTATTGAGATTGTAGATTATAATTATAAATTTGGGGGATAATTGATATTTTCATAATTTTATAACATCAAGTCTTTCTATAGTTTTATCTATTCATATCTTTACTAAATTAAGTCTTTTTGTGTTTAGTTGTTATTATAAATGGTATCTTTCAACATCACATTTTCAAAATATTGCTGGGCTTTTTTTTTTTCCCCAGTGGCCTTTAGTGTTTATATAAGAAGAGCCTTTGATATCTGTTCACAGCTATTTTTTGATTAGCTCAAGTCCTGAGGCTAGGGATGAGAGTTTGCCTACTTGCTTGAAAGGAGAAGGAACAAAGAACTAAAGAACAATACAATTGAAAAGTAATTGTAGTAAATTCTCATGCCACATCTCTGTGTCTGATCTTACTAAACCCCACCTTTCAAGGTAGGTGTTATTTCTCCTGTTTCAGTGACAAGGAAACCAAGGTTTAGGGAAGCCAAGAAACTTCCTCAAAGTCCGTTAATGTGTTTATGGCAAAGCTAGGATTTTAAATGAGGAAAGTTTCCCTCCAAATGGTTTTATTCATTATACTGTGCTTTCCTTCAGGCAAAAGGATGTTTAGCATTTTCTAAGCCTTGAATACAGTGTCCAGGATAATCCGTTCTGTAGCTCAATTATGTGACCCTCCCCATCCCTACCCCCCTGCCACTCACCCCAAGTCAGCAGGGTTTGGATAGCACTCTGTCCTACTCTTTGTCCCTGTTGCTCACTGAGGAGGCCAACTGGCCCCCAGGATCTTTGTACACACAAGGAAGCAGATAGCAGACATCACCAGCGTGCTTCCCCTGGACTGTGTGCCAATACACGTAGCCAGGCTGGGGAACTGAAATTGTAAGGCAGAAGTCTGTGTGGAGCCTTTTAATATTTTCTTAAACAGTCAGTGATGGAAAACTCCGATAACAACTCGAGTAAAGGCTTATGGCTGTAAAAAGTCTCCTCTGTGGATTCGGCTGGAAAGGATTCTCTGCTGAATATGGCCTGGATGCCTGAGCCCAGTGTTCTTCAGTGACAAAATTACCACAAGTCATCTCACCATCTGGGATCCTCATGGGTGGAATCTTCTGCAGGAAGACGCAGTTGTTATCAATCAACCTGCACTATCCAATAGGCCTCCAGAGCTTCGGGGGATGTTGTTACAGAAGAAATGGGAAAGAGGACTCTTTTGTGGGGAAGAGATGATTAGTGTTGTTGATGGCTTGTCAGAGACAGGGAGTGGTGGTGACCCAGTGAGCACAGCACTTGAGAGTGCCCGCCAGCTGCTGTCCAGCGCAGAAGTGATTCTTCCGCACCCATGACCTCAGGAGGTCTCTCCCCCTGCCCCTCTTCCCCCACTTGTTCAAGCTGTAGCGTCACTGTCTCTCCCCAGGCATGCTGACCTCAGGAGCCTCATCTGCCTCTCTCCAGAATCCACAGGTGAAGTCCAAAGAATTAGGCAGAAATTTGGCAAAACTCAGGAGAGATCCTCTTCATAGATTCAATTTCAGAAATGGGGTAAAGATAAGGGTTTTTCAACCAGAGGAGCTCTAAGTGCTTTTTTTTTTTTTTTTTTTTTTTTTTTTTTTAAAGATTTTATTTATTTATTTGACAGAGAGAAACACAGCGAGAGAGGGAACACAAGCAGGGGGAGCGAGAGAGGGAGAAGCAGGCTTCCCGCCGAGCAGGGAGCCCGATGTGGGGCTCGATCCCGGGTCTCCGGGATCATGACCTGAGCCGAAGGCAGTCGCCCAACCAACTGAGCCACCCAGGCGCCCCTCTAAGTGCTTTCTTAATATGACAGTTTTTTGAGAAAGTGGGTGCTCAGTAAACATTTTATTCTCTCTCCCTTCCTCTCTTTCTTGCCTCTCCCTCACCCCATCTCTTCTCCTTTCAGCGGTCATTCTCTCTTTTGTTTCTCTACCTACCACCCACCTCTACTTCTCTTCCTCTTCTTTTCTCTTGCATCTGTGTCCTGCTTCCTCCATTTCTTCCTCTTTCCTCTCTCTTTCTCCATTTGAGTCAGTGATGCCAAAGTAGAAAGTTGGAAAAAAATATCAACTCCTATTTATATTTATTTCAACACTTGTGTAGCTCTACCTTTTATGTGAGTGTGTTGCTAACGGAGTAAGGAAAGACTAGAAGCTACTGCTTTCAAAGGTCCATTTTCATGTTAGAACTAACTATATCCTTCCGGTTAGAGTGCATGGATTATGTTTCTTCTATGGTTCTTTCAGCATTTATTAATTTTGGTGAATGAATACCTAGTGTGCCATTTGGGGAGCTAATTATGTAACTGTTTGAATCAGGGGCGAACACTATGATCTTGTGTTGGCATTTCCCTTACTGCTGCTACCAGAGACAGAAGATTGAGTTGGGTGCACTATGGGCGTGTTGGGGCTGGTTGTATGCACCATCATCAAGCATTCTGGTAAGAATTAAGTGAAATATAAGGCATGGAATCAAGAAAGAAATAACTGCTAGTTGTTATCATCATTGTTAATATTATGCATCTGGTGTGGTACAGAGATTTGGATTCAGATCGACCTCTGTTCAAATCCCAGCTCAGTCCCTTGCAGATTTGGCTAAGTCTCTATTCTATTTGTGCCTCTGTTTTCTTTTCTTTACAATGGGATCAGTGATATCCCTTTGGTCACAGAGATGAAATTACCTAAAAAAGAGTAGATGCTCACTGCTTATTGCCTTCTTTCTCCCCACCCATGTCTATTCCTTGGGCCCAGTAGTACGTACATATGTATGTATGTGTCTATGTATGTGTGTATCTATGGATCAAATACTCATCTAATGTTTATTTTGTGCCATGTGCTGTTCTAAGGGTATTATAAACTTGACTCTTTAATATCATAATAGCCTTTGGAGTACTTACCATTATTACAGACTTTACAAATAAGGAAGCTAAAGCACAGAGAGGTTTAATAACTTGCCCAAAGCCACTAACTGATATTTGTGTGAAGACACCTGAGTGCGGATTTTTTTATTCTTTTAATTGAACATATCATTACCCTGAGATGTTGCCTGCAAATCAACACAGATTTTTCTCTCGAGTCTGCAAATTTTCTTAGAGGCCTTAGGAAAGAAACAAAACAAAACAACACCATGAACGAAGAGCACACTTAATTATGAGTTTATTTTCTGTGTTAACGTAGTAAAGGGGTAAGTAGATTTCGCGAAGCAAATTCTCGTTTGGTTCCAGTCTACAGAAGCATCCGCAGCCCCAGGGCCGGCCAGACAGAGCTGCCCCTCCTCCGCACAGGGCAAGCTCAGTGTTCAGAGGCACACAGATGGGAGTTCTCAAGTGGGGCCAAGACCGCTGGGAAAAGTGTTGGAAAGGGAAACCCGGCCAACAGACAGTGCCCTTCTGTTTAGCCACAAATCTGCAGCCAGGGCCAGAGGATAATGACTACAAACTGGCTGTGGTTTGGGTTCATTCGGCATCTTGTTCTCATTTTCAAATGTTTGGTCCCTGGGAAGACCCCAAACCTCACTTTGCTGCACGGCTGTACGGCCTATTTAGGAGTTTTCAAAAAAGTGTTCATTCACGTGGCCTAGATTTCTTATTAGTGATGATCACTCACACGTTTTTAGCCACAGTTGCCAGTAAGAGAAGGGAAGAAGGGACCAGAGACTGAGGACATACAGGTGCCGGGTGCTTTCGTGCCTCCAACTGGTTTAGCCCAGCTGATAACCACAGTCAGGCAGACAGGCCTCCGCACTAATAGCAAAGGTAGGAAAAGGTTAGTGGAGAAGGTAGGATGCATCGGGACTGGAAATCGGCAAGGCAGGACATCTCTAAGTCTTTTTGATTCCAGAATCCATGCCCTTAAGTCATCTGAAATGATTAGCTGCAATTATATAATTGTGAGGAGACAAAAATGATGTTATATGTGTTTCTCATCTTTTTCTCTTTCTGCAGAAGGAGTCCTGGCTTCATTTATTCAGTTCTTTTCCTTCCTTTGTCCTGACCTGAGAGACCAGTTATATAAGCTTTTGTGACAGATTTTAGGAGGGAAGGAGGGAGGGAGGGGAGAAGGGGGCAAGAGGCTTATGGACACATAAATATATTCCTATGTGTAAGTGCATTTATGAATTATATATATAACTATAACTTCATATATATATTTATAAAACTTCATAGTTGATAAATACATGAACATTGTAAAATGAGGTTTTACCATACTTAAGCTTCTGTTATCTGTTTCAGACCCTTTTATTATGAGCATTTTTCTTTGTCGAAATGTCTAAAACTGCAGTATCATTTTTAATACTGCCTAAAACTCTTTTAAGTACACGTGAATGCTTGATTTTTAGATATTTAGCTCATTTCAAGTTTTTAGCATTATATTGCAATGACACAAAAATTTTTTTAAATGGCACAAATTTCTTTTTTTTTTTTTTAAAGATTTTATTTATTTATTTGATAGAGAGAGAGATCACAAGCAGGCAGAGAGGCAGGCAGAGAGAAGGAAGCAGGCTCCCTGCTGAGCAGGGAGCCCCATGCGGGCCTCAATCCCAGGACCCTGAGATCATGACCTGAGCTGAAGGCAGAGGCTTTAACCCACTGAGCCACCCAGGCACCCACAAATTTCTATTTCTTAGGAAAAGCTTTATTGTGATTTTTTAAGTCAGAGGAATTCTCTCTGTTTTCAAACTAATTTTTTTTTTTTTAAGATTTTATTTATTTGACAGAGAGAAACACAGCTAGAGAGGGAACACAAGCAGGGGGAGTGAGAGAGGGAGAAGCAGGCTTCCCGCTGAGCAGGGAGCCCGATGTGGGGCTTGATCCCCGGTCTCCAGGATCATGACCTGAGCTGAAGGCAGTCGCTTAATCAACTGAGCCACCCAGGCGCCACCGAAACTAATTTTTTAAAACACTGGGACCATTCTTCCACAGTAGCTTGTGGAGGACACACTGTGTGAAGCCCATGGAAGTGGCTTCTCCTCTGTGGATTTGCCTCTTGCTCCCACAGTGACCCTTGAGCTTCCCTAGTACCCCAGAGCAGGAAGGACAGGCCCTCTAGGTACTAGCTTTGTTTTGTGTTTCTTTGTCTTTAAGATCTGTTTATTTATTTGAGAGAGAGCACTCTATGTGCAAGTGTGAGGATGAGGGAGGGGCAGAGAGAGAGGAAGAGAGAAACTCAAGCTGAGCATAGAACTCTCCTTGGGGCTGGATCTCCTGAACCTGATATCTGACCTGAGCCAAGACCAGAGTCCACGCTTAAGTGACTGTGCCCCAGGGCTTCTCCCTGTTTTTTTTCTATGAAATAATTACTTGCTGATACTACATAGAACTGAAAATCTGTTTTTCTCCTTTAAAAGAAGAAACAACATTTTCTTTTCCTAACTCTTTGAATGTTGATGTGCTATGTTGCCAGCCAAACGAATAATACTTTTTATTTTAATTTTTAAAATCTATGTGTGTTATAATAGAGGTTTTATACTTAAATTTAGACACATTCAGTCAGTCTGGGGTAGACTCACTGAAGTGTTACATAATTCAGTGACTGCGTAGTGACATGAGGTCCATTCAGTGTCCATTGTCCCATTAACATGGCAGAAAGCACAAGGGACCGACGTACCATATCCTGAGATAAAACAGAATAAGAAAATCTGGCCTGGTCGGTACTACTGTGCTTCTCCATATCTTGTCCCTCTTGCTGTTCTACCGGAAGCTAGGGGTTAACCTGGCATACTTTACAATCACTTTCAACAGTCAAAGTCTTTTCCTGTGCAATGAAGCTCTGGTTTTTCTATGGTTTCTAGTTTCCTCCAGGATGCGGAGGTGAGGAAGAGTCAGGAAGTAGGAATGCAGGCATCCACCTTTATGTTTTCCCTGCAATTCTTTTGTTTGTGCCCCTTAAGGTGAACCTCTCTGAATGTAATCATAGCTGCTAATAAAGAATTAGGTGCATATTTTCTTCAGACATTGGGATTTAAATTGTCTGGAAATTTCACATGTTGGGCTTCACTTATAGATAGACTCCATGTGACCATGCAAAAGGGGACCTTCATGAATATGTTATTAGGAACCTGATCTCTTTGTCATTTATCCTTTCTGTGTCCTTGCTTGTGGGCAGACCATGGAAGACGAGAATTTTGTGATTGGTTCAAACCAATGGAAATGCCAGAGTACTGAGTTAGATATGCAGAGGATATTGAAAGGACAGAAATTTATGCTTTCAAGTATTACCATTATTAGATTTATAATTTTAATTTTTTCCTCTAATCTTAGATAAGGTGAATTGTTGACAGGTTTCTGAGACCAGAAGGAAACTAAAAAATAAATGCGTACAGGTAACACAAAGGATCAGAGAGTGAAATCTATTAGCAAATAAAAAAGCAAATAGGAAGAGGACATCATTGTAAATAAAAACTTGATAAAAAGAAAAGATTTGGGGCCAGATGGTCAAATAATTCTTCCAAGAGGGAGAAATCTTTTAAAAAACACATTAGACCATTCTCTATTATATTGGGACCAAAAGAAATAGAAAAGTATGATTTAAACAGGTGGGATTTAGTTGTTTTTCAAAACTTTAACAAGCAAAAAAGGGCTTTTTTTTTTTTTTTTCTTTGTCCAATTAGTAGCATTAAGATAAATTTAATGTTCTGGCTTCCTGGGATTTGTGTCTTCAATTTATAAGCTTTGCTGATAAAGAAGAAAATCAATTTCAT
This sequence comes from Spilogale gracilis, assembly GCA_004023965.1. Lineage (NCBI taxonomy): Eukaryota > Metazoa > Chordata > Mammalia > Carnivora > Mephitidae > Spilogale > Spilogale gracilis. The sequence goes on along the minus strand of PITA01011283.1, from coordinate 8,868 downwards.
TTTATTCTATTTCCCAGGGAGATAGCAAAAAGCTTAGGGATTTTGCGGGGGACTTTTTAATTAGGACTATTATAGAAATAAGTTGAAGAACCAAATATCAAACCTGTAAACTATGTCTTGGGGATAGAATGTGGATGATGGATAGGTTTGGAGGCAGATGATTATTAAAGTTTCTCAGGTAAGATTTCTCAGTCTTCATAGGTCAAGGTGATGCAATCCAGTTGCTCCTGACGCTCACCATGTGTCATTGTTTTGTTAATCCTCCAAGCAGATATTCCCGTGTGAGATGCCAAAGCATGCAGAGAGCTGATGGTGGGTGTGAGTCGTGTCACAACAGGGCGCTGGTACAAGGGAGTGGGATGGCTGTAAATCGTGCTGCCTCCACCCAGCCAGCACTCCTGCTGAGAGAAGTAGGAAACAAGGCAAAGGAAGGAGTCCTGCCCAGGGCTTCGGCAGCATCCCCAAGGCAGGTGTCTAGAGGACCAGACCTAGCTGCATGGGGAGGTCCTGGACCCTCATCTAAAGCTAAGGTGGGCAGGAGCACACACTTGGTTTATGTCTATCTTTCTTTGGTCTTAATCTTCCAGTACAAGGACAGGACCAGTACTATTACCCTTACCTATGAGAAGTAAAAGACTGTATAGGAACAAGATAGCCTCAAAGCTTAGAGCAGAAGGAGACTATATGATCTAGCTTATACTTTTTCTAGGTGGGGAAGGCAGGCCAGTACCCTAGCTGGAAGAGTGTGTGCGAGTGTGGGGGTAGGCGTGCATGTGTGTGTGAGCATGTAAGGACAGGGAGACACTCTGACTGCAGGGCACAGTGCCTGAGGGGCCCACAGTCATTATAGGCCCACAATCATCTTAATTTATTTTTTTGAATCAGGAGGAAAAACTGAATATAATAATGATAATGAATATATAATAGTGGGTCCATCCTGGATTATATTTGCCTCTTTACTAATGCAACCATAAAATATGTTTTTATATTTCTATATAAAACGAAGGGAGAAGCCCATGAAGGCTAAAGTGTGGAGGCCCCATGAAAGTTATATGCAGTCCTGGCTGAGCAGCTATGAGAGAGGCCTACAGGCTAGCAGAGTCTGGCCGAGGCAGAGTTGGAACAGAGAGAGAAAGACAGGAGTACACATGCAGAGGGAAGCAGAGACCAAGAGAGGGGGATGAAGAACGACACCTACCCAGAGGGAGAGATAGGCAGGCAGACACACACACACACACACACACACACCCCAGCAGATATGGAAAGGCAAGGAGAATGAGACTGGTGGAGAGCCAAGATAGGCATACTAAACTAGACAGACACAGACAAAATGTTAGAGGGACCACTCTGTTAGAAGGGGGCAGTCAGCACCTTAGCCTAATTTTTTTCAGTCACTCAGGAGCAAATGTGTCTGGAGAGTTATAGGCCTCTCAACCACTCCCTTTGCACCTAGCCATGGAGAATCAAGGGAGAGAGAGGAGAGGGTCAGCCCATTTCCTTTTTTCCCCAGTGCTCCTGGGTACATGAGAGTCTTGGAAAGGAGGTTTGTGTCGATCCCTGGTCTTGACCTTGGGCCCACATTCCTCTTTGCAGGTGAAGTGAAATACAGTGGCCTTTTTCTTCCCCCCCAAAAGTGCCTAGGTCCATATTACAAAGCCACAAACCTCATGGCCATGTTTCACCCAAAGCAAATGGGAATTGCAAAACCAGGATTGGGTTGGGGCACGAAGTGTTCCTGCCTGAGCCTTAGACTTTGGTTAGGAATGTGTATAGAGATTGGGGGCAGGGTGGAATTGTTTTGGTCACTCTGAAAGCAGAAGTTGGACAAGCTGAACAATTGGAACATGAAGACCTTGCCATGCCACCTAGTTGAAAGCCACACGGTTCCTTTTCACTTGTATTGTCCTTGGGAAATAGGGTTAGAGATTATTTATAACAGATCCAGTAAGATATATACCATTTAAAATGCCTTATAAGAAAGAAAGCCCAGTGAAATGAAATAATTTACACTAAAAAGTGTATATACTTCAATCTATTCTGAATTCCGGTTTTCTAATCTCACCAGAGATGGTTGTAGGAAGAAATCAATAAGAAGAGGGGAGGGGGAAAAAGAGAAATTATTAAACCAGAAAGGAGCTCAGCCTTTCCCACATTTCAGGGCCAGAAAGGGGCAGTAAGCAGTAGGTACTTTGTAAGACAGTGCCAGCCTTGAGAAGAAAATGCTCACATGTCCTTGGTTGTGGAACGTGTTTTTAGGTGAAGTAATTTCTTATTTTGCACCAATGATCCCAGCCTGTGTCTGTTTGTGAGTTCAGTCAGAGCCTCTGTCCAACATCCTTATAGAGATCCTTTTCTCAGTTAAGAGAATAAGGGCAGTTGAAGTTATTTATAAGTTTGGTTTTTGTCAGTTGTGAGTTATTTTTCTGCCATTTGTTGACAGTATCAGGGTGTGGGATGGTGCATAAATCCCATCAAAAAACGGAGTTATGTGGTCACATTAAGCTGAAGCTTTCCCCCCACCCCCAGCTAACTGCAATTACTTTGGATTCATTTTAGGAGGTGTGAGAAGCTCATCTATTTAAAAGATGAATAGTTTATTTAGAATCATCTGGTAGCAGCAGGTTAATTAAAGATTGACTCCATCATCTCTAGCCCAAATCACAGGCATTATGAAAGCAAGCCTGCTTTATGACTGTCATGTGAGAAATGTACACAATGGTGCCCAGAGAGTTGAAGCATTATTAAAAGTTATCCATTGTGAGTCTGTTCTTCTTCCACATTATACAGATATAAACAGCCTCTGCTAGTTTCTTTTTTCCTGATTATATGCACTTTTTATAATATAATAAAAAAGGGTTGTACTTTTGCAAACAGTAGCATAGCTCACAACTCTCTTCTAAGTGGGTCACATTTAATTGTTACCACAACCTTTTAGTAAGAGTGCTATTATTTGTTAACCCCATTTTATCCGAAAGCACAGAGCTGTTGAGTAATTTATCCAAGGCCACACAGCTTGTGAACTGCAGAGTTAAGATTAGGAAGCAGCCTGCCCTCTTATTGGCTACCTCTACTGCCTTCCTCAGAAGTAGCACAGGAAATGACATCTCCAGCTCTCCATTGGGAGAACATTGATTCAGTTATTCTACTGATGGGGCAGGTTCTTCTGCTCACCAGGATTTTTAGCTGCTACCTTTTTTTAGCCTGGGGGCCTAAGCTGTGACTATTATGTAAAAGCTCTGGGGGAAAAGGATGCTATAAAATGATTGGGGGAGCTCAGAGCTAAAATGTGGATTATTTTATTTTCACCAACTTTGCTTCCAGTAATAATTTTTTTAAAGTCTGGTGGTCAAATTTTGCTTTCAGAATGACCAAAGCAATTCCTCCCTGCCCCAGGCCTTTGTATAGATGTTTATTTTTTTTTTATTTATTTTTTTTTTTTTTAAAGATTTTATTTATTTGACAGAGAGAAACACAGCCAGAGAGGGAACACAAGCAGGGGGAGTGAGAGAGGGAGAAGCAGGCTTCCCGCTGAGCAGGGAGCCCGATGCGGGACTCGATCCGGGGTCTCCGGGATCATGCCCTGAGCCGAAGGCAGTCGCCCAACCAACTGAGCCACCCAGGCGCCCCTGTATAGATGTTTAAATAGGCACGTCCTAACCAGCAAACCACATCAGACACCAGTTGCACAAACATGCCAACCCATCAGCAACCCACTATTTGCTGGGCCCTGGAGAAAGTACCTAGAAGTGTAAGTCCTAGCCAGTCCTTCTCACCGAGGAATCGGGGTCTTTCAGAAAGAGGGGGGCGCACTGAAATTTCAAGTCCGCCCTTAGTACAAAGAGCCTCTGCTGAGAGGTGCAATCTTGAATCCTAGGAACCTCAGGTGAGGGAGAAATCCTATCTGGTTGGGTGGGTGGAGGTTTCCAAGGAAGGGGCAGGGGGTGGGCTTGTCTGAGGATGAGGGGGTAGATTGGATTTGAGGTAGACCCTCAAAAATGGGTTGGATTTATTTTTTTTATATTTTTTTATTTTTAAAAAAGATTTTGTTTATTTATTTGACAAAGAGAGAGATCACAAGTAGGCAGAGAGGCAGGCAGAGAGAGGAGAAAGCAGGCTCCCTGCCGAGAAGAGAGTCCAGTGCTGGCCTCGATCCCAGGATCCTGAGACCATGACCTGAGCTGAAAGCAGACGCTTTAACCCACTGAGCCACCCAGGCGCCCTGGGTTGGATTTAGATGACTGGAGAGAAGGACATCCGTGTTCAGAGGTGTGTGTGTGAGCCTCTGACAATGGCCACAGCCAAGAAGAGCACTGTTTTTGGAATCCTGGGAGATAAGGTTAGAATGATACCAACAGACCCCGCTTCCCTACAGGGAACAGGAAAACAAACATTGTACTTTGCTCATTGGTGTATTAAGGTATAGAGACTCAAAAATTTGATTTTTGTGTGTGGCCTGTGGAATCAGTCTTCACCCTCTGGAGTTATGTCTTGTGCTATTGTATGTTCTCATCTTGCCCAAGAAGCTATGTTTTTAAATGCCATGAGCTCTGATAAAAACAGGTTTATGTTTTTTCTCCCACTTGTGTTCTTGAAACCTATGTTTACAAGACCTTATGTTACTTACACTCTGGCTGTTACCTTTAATCTCTTTGCTACAAATACAGGGAAAGGTGACAGTTTTTGTTCAGGATAAACACTGATCTCTCCCTGTGAGGCAAAATGTTTTCCTTGAGCATTTTGGGGCACATTTTCTCTAAGAGGCAGCATGGACATAGATGGATCTGACTGTCTGGGTTGGGGTCCCATTCTGACACTTACTGCTTTGGAACCTCAGAGACATGCTTAACCTCTCTTTGCCTCAGATTTTTCATCCGGTTCAGGGATGACTTGTTAAGCAGTATCTGGGACACAATAAAGAATTGTTAGCTTCAATCACAATAAAGAGGGTGAAAATTTATGTATGGCATGATGAGGAAAAATATTGCCCTTTTGGGAGTCCGAGTGTGCACCAAAGAAGTGTTCGGGAAACACCGATTTAAGTCAACTCTACTAAATTAGACACGATGAAGCACTAACAGAAAGAATCCAAAAGGACAGTTAGAAGTACTTTGATGCCTAATAATCCACAGATTATTCAATCGGCAGGCATTGACTAAGGCCCGTTGGAGGCCCAGTCTTAAGTCACTTTTTGGTCATGTGAAGAGTGAGATAACCAAAGGAAGGAAGTTCTTCTAGCTGGGTCTTTTTCTGGAGCTTGTGGTGGTAAGGACACAGAGCTGAGGAGGGTGGTAAGGACACAGAGCTGAGGAGGGAATGAGTTTTCCCACTTTGGTCAAGGGGCCAGTGGTCTGGGTGTGGGTGGTGGGAAGCCTGCTTCTTCCTCTCTCACTCCCCGTGCTTGTGTTCCCTCTCTAGCTTATGTCTCTATCTCCCTCTGTCAAATAAATTGGTAGAATCTTAATAGTAATAATAACTTTAAGTTTGAATGGAAAAATTAAAACAAAGTAACTAAGTTCTACATTTAAAATTGAAACATAGTCTTTTAAAAAAAATGGACATATTGCAGGTAAACATAAAAATTCCCTTTGGGTCTCATTCCCTGTGCCCTCACAGGGTTAACCACCATTAACCGTGTGTTTTTATGCAACACCTTTTTCCTTGTCACTTACACACAGATAAACCTATTTTTAAAAGTACATATTTTGTGTTTTTTACATTAATGATAATATATGTAATTTCTAGTACGAGTTTTTTTTTTTTTTTTTTTTTTTTTTGGTAACTCACGACATGATTTAGAGATCATTCCCTAATAAAACATGCTGATTGTGGGGCACCTGAGTGTCTCAGTGGTTAAGCGTCTGCCTTTGGCTCAGGTCATGATCCCTGAGTTCCAGGATTGAGCCCTGCATTGGACTCCCTGCTCTACAAGAGGCCTGCTTCTCCTTTTCTCACTCCCCCTGCTTGTGTTCCCTCTCTAGCTGTGTTTCTGTCAAACAAACAAACAGACAAAACATGCTGATCGCATTCTGTTAAACTGCTGCATGCCCATGGTAGGAGTATTACCATTATTTACTTACCCATGTCTCCTTCTGGTAGATATTTGTGGGTGTATGTCTACAGCTGCTCTTTGGAGCAGATACTATCTTACAGCAGAGGAAACTGAGGCCCAGAGAGGTGACACAGTCAGTAAGTAGCAGGTCCAGGACCAGAACCCAGGTCTTTTTTTGTTTTCTTTAAGATTTTATTTATTTATTTGTCAGAGAGAGAGCGAGAGCAAGCACAGACTAGCAGCGGGAACAGCAGAGGGAAAGGGAAAAGCAGCCTCCTCACTGAGCAAGGATCCTGATGGGGGACTCCATCTGAGCCGAAGGCAGATGCTTAACTTATTGAGCCACCTAGATGTCCCTAGGACTTTTGTTCCAAATTCAAGTGTGATGAGTTTTCTTCTCCTCCTGTTCCGTAGCTACTTCCCCTGGAGCATGTACATTGGGTGACCTGTTTGCCTATGGGAGCAGTCAGAGGGCTGCCCCAAACGTTGATGCTTCTTTACTCACTTGCACTGATACATCAACTGCCTCACGTTCCCTGCAGAAGGGTGCTTTCTGGAGGTGGACAGCTATGTGGGATTAAAATGGGAGTGGAGGAGATTTCATAGAATGGCCAGCCTGACCTGTTTACCAAGTAACACTTAAATTATGAAGGAAGATGGTACCAAAACCAGCAGGGAATAATAACCTATGGAGACTGTCTTGTTTTGAGCAGGAAAGGAAGACGTGGATATTCTAATTGGCCGTCATACCTTAAAATAAAAAAGGTTCCTGGGGCCTATGAAAAGCTTAAATTTCTGAGAACCCTGAGCTGCTTTCTAATGAGCCTTCTTCAATATTTCACAATGGCGTATTGAAAGGATTTTTTCAATTAAAATCCCCCAGTACGTTGTTGGGGCTGCCGATTAGGATGGTTGGACTAGGCCTTTTTGCCCAGTCCATCAAGTCTGTGATGCCAGGGGCCAGACTGCCTTGGCATCAGCTGCCCCAGACCAGGGGGCGCTCCAGCAGCCCTGCCAGATGGGATTCCAGCCAGAGGAGATCCTGGCAGAGAGCAGGGAGCCCAGCAAGTTCATCATGGCCTTGCTGCCCCAACCATCCAGACATTCCCCTGGACCCAATTAGTAGATTGGAAATAGCATCCAAGTGTGTTGCAACCACTAAGTCACAGAAGAATAACACACATGAAAGAATCAAGTCGGAAAAGAGCCTTTTGGATCCTGAAGGAGCAAGTTGCTTGTCAGAGATGTAACGAAGCAAAACAAAATAAGTTGCTGCTCTTAAGCCTTTTTCTGACACTGCTGGGGTTCATTAGCTTGGGGAAAAGCACTGAAATTGCATAAGAACTAAAACAAAAACAAAAAACCCAGAGAGAAAAGAAATGCTTATTGTTCCCATGTTCAATTTCTTATTTAATATAACTTAAAAGGAGATTTACTAGAAAAGGGAGGGTATCATTAATTTTAGAATCTGCAAGAGATGAAAATGAAAAATGATCCACTGATTAGTGATATGCAATTTGTTCCCTGAACGTCTTCAATAATGTGTGAATGTCACATTATATAACACTTATAATGATTAAACCAGAAGATGAAATAAGATAGGATAGATCTTGTGTTCTTCCCTTGACTAGTGGACAACTTATCTCATTAATCTGTCTAGGCTTGCAGCCTTACATTGAATAAGCAGTGTTATTGGGGGAGATTTATAGCCACATGACTTAGCAGCCTCACTGAGGAAATCTTACAGTACTATTTTGAGAAGTCCCCGAGATAATTCTTGGGATTTGTATTCATTGTAGCCTGTCATGAAGCATTGCTGGAACCAGTAATGAGTAGTGAACCTTCTCGGGAACTTAATATTCTGACAGTAACATTGAAAACAAGGCCGTTCTTGGTGCCTCATCTCATGGGAAGTTAAAGTATTCTTGATCCCAATTTAAAATTATTTTGTTAGAAATGTTGACTTCAGTATAGACGGAGATTATGTACAGAGAGACCTGGGTCCTGAGGAATGCTCATGAAAAATTAGTGAGCTTTTGGACATTCCAAAGGCAGGTCTGAAGTGACCTTTATGAAGTATTTGTTGAAAGAATGAATGAATCAGTAACCATGAGTCTTCGTCTTTTGATTTAAGTACTCCCTATGTCTGAAGTCCTGACACTTAGTGGACGAGTACCATTAAGATGAACTCATATAAGGCAATTTTTAAAGGAAATGCTGTGCCACCCCTTCAACTAATAGCTTGGAATTCAAGTTGGAAAAAAAGTGTTGTTGTTCTCCGCATGGCTTCATTGAGTAACTGACAAGTTAAAGTGTATACATTTAAACTGTACAGTGTGATTTAATACATATATACATTGTGAGATGATTACTACAATAAGGTTCATTAACACATCCATCACCTCATGTGGTTACTATTTTGTGTGTGTGTGTGTGTGTTTGTGTTGAGAATGTTTAAGATCTATTCTCTTAGCAAATTTCAAGTGTAAAATACAGTATTATTATTATTATTATTATTTAAAGATTTTATTTATTTGACAGAGAGAAACACAGCCAGAGAGGGAACACAAGCAGGGGGAGTGAGAGAGGGAGAAGCAGGCCCCCTGCCGAGCAGGGAGCCCGATGTGGGGCTCGATCCTGGGTCTGTGGGATCATGACCTGAGCCGAAGGTAGTCGCCCAACCAACTGAGCCACCCAGGTGCCCTCAAGTGTAAAATGCAGTATTATTAAATAGTCACTATGCTGTTAGATCCCCAGAACTTACTCGTCACGTAGCTGATGGCTTGTACCCTTTGACCAGCATCTCCCCATCCCCCCCC